>CAIGRF010004459.1:0-20666 GCA_903798235.1 Fraxinus ornus | reverse complement strand
TGAATGCTCAAATTCAGTTTATTCCCACGGAGGAAAATATTCATCTTCTTCATCATCATCATCTTGCAATCTACGAATTCTTGGCATTGAGTGCCATCTTACTGTAGGCATATTGTATGTAACAAAGTTGGGTTCGGTATGGATGCGAAAAAAATCAGAAATTAAAGGGAAGTGGTGAAATTTGGGGAAAATATGGACATTAACCATTTAACATATATAAAACCCTAATGGAAGGGAAGTGGTGAAATTTATAGAGGGAATCCAGTAAAACTTTGGGAGGGAACTTGGGAAGAAAGAAGGGCACAAGAATGAGTTCCAATGAAATTTGTTTCATCGTGAATTTGTTTCAGTGTGAATTTAGGTTGGTCGTTTTTCAGCTGATTGGATCCAATCAGTATTGGGCCGGTCGTTTTTTCAGCTGAATGGACTGTATAGCAAAAGCCCCTTAATAGTATTTTATTTTATCAATTTTTTTTAACTTTTTAATATTATAAAAAATTATTAATCTTAGGTCCAAAACTATTTTACCAAAAAAAATTTATTTCTATGCGAAAGGAATATGAATTTATAATAACAGAATTTGACGCTAAACAAAATATTGTTCTGAAAATAAAGAGTTAGATTTGTACATAATGCATACGTGTGAAGTATGGAGATCTGGGTATCTATTATAGAAGATATAGTGATTCTTTGTCTGTTACTGGTTGAAGCACTCAATTCAACAAGTATGGAGAACTGGACGACCTATGAAGTATGGAGATCTGGGTATCTATTATAGAAGTAACATTGATCTGGCTTGTAGAAAGGATTTCGATTACCAGCGATGTGGATTGAGAAGTGATGGAGCGGTGGATTGAGAGAGTATGGAGATCTGGGTTTTAAGAAGTAATAAAATTATTTTCGATTTTGGTTTTTTTTTTTTCTAACGGCTTTACTAACGGACCAATAATTTACCAATGAATCCTTAACGGAATGGAGGGAGTCACAGATTCCGTTGGTAATTTATAATTTATTAATTTATTTTTTAGTGAGACGTAAGAGGGTTGTTGATAAAATCGTTACTAATATTAATTTTTATTTTAGAATTTTTTTTTTCATTTCACAAACGGATTATCAACGAAAAATCACCCACTACTTATAAGGTTTCTAATTTCGTTGGTAAATCTTTCCTTTTTTATATAAATAAATAATAAGGGAAAATCATTAGAAATCCATCAGTATCACCGAAGGAAAATTGGACGTTGATAAAATTCAATTGGTGATATCACACATTCTTGTAGTGACTCTTGTATTCCAGTGTAATGACAAGATGAGTTTCTTGTATTGGTTTCTGAGTCCCTGGTTGACTGCCAACCATCTCCGTGGTCGAAAAATTAACTCACATTTTAGGCCATGGGACAATCAAGCAAGCACATCAAGCCCCATTATGTATATTTGACGTGGAATTGCTCTACAATTTTTTTATGTCAACAGTGAAGAAAGAGAATAATTAGAAGTTAAGAGAGAAGAAAACATGGATGCTGACCAAACATGCATCAACATTTCCAAAGGGCTAGGTCAAGCAAGTTGAAAGAGTTGGGCGAGTAGGGTGTATTCGAGAACTTGACACGTAGGGGTCAAGTCAACCCATAGCATTGACTAGGAATTATCTTAATACAGGTAAAATAGAATTTCTTTCAAATAATAATTTTTTTAATCATGTTTCTAGCATGGGTTATTCCCCTTGTACCGAATGGGGGGTACCGAATGGTGTACCCCCCTCACAAAAAGAGCCGACCCCACATGTATAAAATAATGTAGCATGACCCTTATAGCATATAGTTTTTAAAACTAAACTGTCTGGAAAGTTATTACTCAAAGAAAGTCTGATCTGATTTATGTAAAGGAATCGTTAGACAAAAGAACCGGCCAAAGATCGCTTGAATGAGTTTAAAACAGAGGAAACCTTGCCATGCTTGAGCATGAACAAGAATCTATTTCAGTAAATTCCCTTAGAAGAAAAATCGAGTAATATTGAAGCACATGGATAGTGCTGGGTTTGTGCTGCTTAAATTTCATTGGATTTTGGTTATTAAAATCAAGAACCGTTCAATTTCAGTCCAATTTTGATAACTAGAATTGATATATGATATATCTAGTTCACCTGATTTTTATTTTTCAATATTCCAAATGGTATCACATTAAGTCTATTGTGTGCATTGTGAAGCCTATTCGAGATTCAAGCAGACTTACAAGTAAGATTTTTTGTCATTTACAATTTTTTCGAAAGTCGAACGAAACATTTATTCAATGTCCTCCAACATTATAATAGTATCAATGATCGCATCTCCTATCCTGGAAAGACAATAAATCGCTCAAGGCATTCTTTTTTAGACAATTGGGTGATCAAGGAGACAAACCTTACTAAATGACAAACAAAGTAGCAAAAATTAACAAGTCTAATACTAGAATGAGAACCTAAGATAAAACATTCGGCACTAGATCTCGTATTCATTGCTTCTTCTTACATCGAATTCCGTATTTTCTAGGCTCCAAATAAGTGTAGTCACTGTCTTCATATATATATATATATATATACAAGAAGTTTTTTTATGTTTTAAAAATGCCTTACAAGCAATATTGAACACTTCTATCGAACTTATACGCAAAATAATTCAAATTTAGGTTCTTAGTAACAATAAAAACCTTTCTTTTACAAAAGAAAATTCAAGCTATATCTAGCCTTACATGAGACAAACCGTTTAGGATTTGCAGTTTAAATTTTGCATATTTTAAGCTACTTTTATCTTCTTAATAAAATCTCTACATTCAACTAGAAAATGTGGGACATTAGTGGACTTTGAAGTCTCTTAAAGTTAATAAATTCTTTTGAATTATTAGAAGAATGCAATTTTCATTTGTGGAAAAACTTCCACAATGATAGATACTGCATCCAATGGAGTCATTTCTCCGGTTTGATAGTCAAGCCAAGTTTGTTTTATTTATGGAAAAGTGGAGTCCATAATGGTGTGATGTGAGCACCACTCCAATATTGTTGGAAGTAACTGTCTGTGGTGGAATTAATTAATTTTAAATGGTCAAACAGGACATCTTAAACACCGTTTGGGGAACGCCAAACATTAATATCAAAATCATTTAATGTATTCATATTTCTTGACTAAGATAGTCATACCACCTACCAAATGCCGTATAAACACCGCTAAAAGCTATTGGAAAATTAGTGAAAAGACCAATGATGATAAGTCTTTGTGCTTTATCTATATCTATATATTGTAAGTTGAAGGGTTAATTATCTCAATAGTCACTGAATTTTATTAAAAAATTTCACCAGGTCACTGAACTTTAAAAACTACGTGGTTAGTCACTGAACTTTCGAAACTGCAACTCCATCCATCACTAAACTTTAAAAATCACCTCATTAGTCACTGAACTTTGCAAAAGATTTCTACGGGGTCACTGAGCTTTTTAAAAAGTTTTCCAAAATCGGTTTCACAAAATTCCTTGAGATAAAGACCCAACCAACACTTAAACCAAAAAAACCCTTGTACAATTATCTTGCATGAAGCTTTCACACACACACACACACTTATATCAAAGAGTGGCCTGAGTCAAAACATTCCTAGAAGATCCATTTATGCCCACTTCTATTCCTAAGAGCCTGTCATTCTACTGAAGAGGACGAATGTGAACAAGACTAGCTATAAATGTCTTATAAGCAATATTAAACACTTGTATCGAACTTCTATGCACTAAGATAAATAATATAAGTTTTCTTAGTAACCATGAAAACATTTCTTGTGACTGTCAAAAAAAAAAAAAGAAAAAAACCTTTCTTCTGTAAATAACTAAATATAAATTCAAGCTATATCTAGCCTTATATAAAACAAATCGTTTAGGATTTACACTTTTACACACTACTAGTCAGATGCACGTGCAAGACATGCGCCGTAGTATAGTTGGCTACGTAATAGCGTTGACTGATTTCTGGTTATTTTTGGAGACATCGCTAATTAAATCTTATTTAGCAAAACTTCTTTTATAGAAAACCTTAAATTATAACAAAAAATAAACAAATAAACAAAAAGAAAGTTAGAAACAAAAGGGAAAATNACAAATAAACAAAAAGAAAGTTAGAAACAAAAGGGAAAATTATTCATCATAAACAACCAATATAAATCAATTCAAATTTAAAAACACTCATACACTAACAAACTACCAAAATATTGTTGTTTCTTCTTTCTTCCTCAAAATTCCTGAAGTACAACATATCACATTTTATTAATGTAGGAAGGATAAGCAACTTTCATTTTCTTAAGAAAATTTCCACATTCTACTGGAAAATGTTAGGTATTAGTAGACTTTGAAGTCTAAGTCATTTATTTCTTTTGAATTATTGGAAGAATGTAACTTTCATTTGTGGAAAAACTTCAACAATTTCCACATTGTAAGTGATTTCTCGGGTTTGGTAGTCAAGCAAAGTTTGTTTTATTTTTTGGAAAAATAGAGTCCACATTAGCACCAGTTACTTGAGATAAAACCCCAACATACACTTAACCAAAAATAACATTTGTACACTTATCTTGCATGAAGCTTTTATTTTATTTAACACACACTTATATCAAAGATCGCTTGAATGAGTTGAATATCGAGGAAACCCGGCCATGTTTGAGCATAAACCAAAACCTATTTCACTAAATTCCCTTCGAAGAAAATTGAGTAACATTGAAGCACCTAGAAAGGGATGGGCTTGTTCTGCTTAATTTTAAATCAATTTTGGTTATCAAAAGCAGAACCAAACGATTCTAGTTCGACTTTGATAACTAGAATTGATATATCGAGTTCACGTGACTTTTTTTTTCCAAATATACAAAATGGTATCGCATTATTCTAAATAGTTTAAATTAAGTGTTCTTAGTAAGCATAAAACTTTCTTTCTGACTGTCAAAAAAAATAAAAAATCATTTCTTCTGTAAATGGAAATTCAAGCTATATCTAGACTTACATAACACAAACCGTGGAAAATCTACTTTTATTTTCTTGAGAAAATGTAGGGTATTAATGGACTTTGAAGTCTCTAATTATTTCTCTTGAATGATGAGAAGAATGCAACTTTCATATGTGGAAAAACTTGCACAGTTTCCCTATATATTATTCAAATTAACAGTGACTGGAATTAATGAATTTTAAATTGATTAAATAATTTTAAAAAAACATAATTGTCAAGGAAAATACCTTAAGCTACGTCCGTTGAACGCCAACCAGTTGCATATGTAATACGCACTGACACAAAATTCCACTTCATAATCATAGTCTGTGTTCACTGTTATAAAACGCGCTTGCTTACAGAAAATTAGTGTGAGATCATACCGAAATTCTAATATATAAAAAAGAATACACTTGTCGAACTCGTCGTTACAAGTCCCCCTCCCAATTTTCTTTATGCGTTTCAAATTAGCCATGGGAAAGAATGTCATATTTATGTTGCTGACAATGCTTTACTTTCTTATCAACATTGTTGCATCTTTTAATAGTTCCACCGACGAGTATGCTCTTCTAGCCTTCCGATCTCAAGTAACTCTTGATCCAAATAAAATCTTGGCAAAAAATTGGTCGCAGGGAACCTCTTTCTGCAATTGGATTGGAATAAGTTGTGGTACGAGACATCATAGAGTTAGAGGCTTGAATCTTGCAGATATGGGTTTAGGAGGTACTATTGCTAAAGAAATCAGTGAACTTTCTTTTCTGAGATCCTTGATTATTAGCAATAATAATTTCCACGGATTTATCCCTGATGAAATTGGTAATTTAAGCCAGCTTCGGGAAATAGAGATGCAGGAAAATGAGCTAAATGGTCATATTCCTACAAGTCTTGGATTTCTTGAAAATCTACGGAAATTAAATATGTCCTATAATGGACTCACCGGAAATATTCCTAACAAGATTTTCAACATCCCTTCTCTTATTGAAATTGGTTTAGTTAACAACCGTCTCTCAGGAAGTCTACCTATGGATATTTGCTACAATCTTCCGAAGCTAGAGAGCCTAAGGGTTTCAGGGAATCAAATAAGTGGCAACATTCCCCCAAGATTGGGAACATGCCTGAATCTTAAAATACTTTCTCTATCGTTGAATAATTTTACTGGAAGCGTTCCAATGGAAATCGGGAATTTGTCAAAGCTTCAAGTTCTCCATCTTCAAGGAAATAAATTGATAGGTACGTTTAAAGCATTAATTTTCATATACATATATCTCCCAGTTCATCAAATAATATTTCCAAGAATTCTGAAAATTGACCAATGTTGTTGTCCCTTCACATCATAAAACATTTCTTACATGCATAGTGATCCATGCGTTGATGGCCATGGATTATGTCCTTTTACATAGCTGCTTTATAAGTTAGTATGTACTTACACCTGAAACCTCCATTGTGCATTCTGAAACCAAAAAATATATTTGGCCCATAATTTTTTCTTGCAAAAGCATGGGGAAAAGTCTACCAACAAACCAATATAAAGAATTAAAGATGTCATCACACCGTTTTAAACCACAAAAAAAGAAAAAAGAAAAAGAAAAAGCAATATCCAATATGACTTGATTGTACAATGAATAAAATCAGCTTCGAGAAATGTGTTTCAGCATGTATAGCATTTTTCAAATATTTGTTAGAGATACATCATAATAGCATCAAATCCTACGTACGCTTGGGATGAAGATGAACACTGCTTGTTAGTGGTACATCGTAATTGCATCCAAGGTCCTCATTATTATGTTTAGTTTAGTCGGTCTTTTATAATATTTTTCATTATTAATTGGATTTAGTTTTCTATTTTTTTTTAGTTTGAGGACCTAGGACGCAATTTCAGTTAAGAAAAGTCTAAATTTAAAATGATCACATGTAACAATTTTTTATGCTAATGAAAAATCTAAATGACAAATGTTTTTCAGCATGTACAACATTTTCTAAATAATTATTAGAAATACAACATGCAACAATAACTGCATAGCTACCTAGTTATTGAAATCAAATTAGTTACTACTTCTTATCGTTAACTAGATCTATTTTGTGTTAATTAAACATTTGATGTTTTAAAATCTATATGTTTAAATGGATTGGCAGGAAATATTCCAAATGAAATTGGAAACCTATCAACACTTGTATGGTTAGATTTGAGGCGCAACAGCTTTAGTGGTACGTAACTAGATCTCCTAAACATATTTTATATATTCAGTCAAGTGTTCTGAAAAATATAATGTGTGGCTACACGTCAGGTCAAACTTCAAGATTTTATGAGCCTAAACGAGCAAGGCATAAAAAAGTGTAAATTGTGGTTACGGCAAGACCCAGCTCTGTGTCTAGATGTGCTTTTTAGAACACAAGTTAAATCTATGTCAATTTGTTTATTTAGTTTCCTTCATAGGTTTATACCAAAACACTATATTTAAATTGTCATGTATAACAAAGATTTTTATGCTGTGGGAAATCTAAATGAACTTTAAGTTACCACCGAAGCATTTTACACTTTTTTGACAAATGCTTTTGGCATGTATGAACATTTCCAAATAACTACTAGCAATACTTCATGCAACAATAACTTCATAAGAACTTGGTTATCGACTTCAAATTAGTTGGTACTTCTCTTTAATTAGATCTATCTTATGGTAATTTAACATGTGATATTCTAAAATCTATATGTTTAAATGGATTGACAGGAAATATTCCAACTGAAATTGGAAATCTACCAGCACTTACATATTTAGCTTTGGATCACAACGGTTTTAGCGGTATGTAACTAGATCTCCTAAACCTATTTTATATATTAAATTCAATGTTCTAAAGAGTATAAAGTGTACGTCAAGTTTCAACGGTTTTAGCGGTATGTAACTAGATCTCCTAAACCTATTTTGTTGATCGAAAATCTAAATGAACTTTATACGCATTTTACATTCTTTTGACAAATGTGTTTCAACATGCATAGCATTTTTCAAATAATTATTAGCTTGAGAAGAAGATGGATACGGTTGGCGGCGAGCCTCCTTATCTTGTTTAGTCAGCCTTTTATAATCTTTTTTTATTATTAATTTGATTTACTTGTTTATTTTTTCTTTTTTTTTGGTTAAATTGTTAGTTTGAGGACCTAGGATGCAATTTCAGTTAAGATAAATGATTAGGTGTTTTCTTTGTTATCGGCAATGAGGAGCTTTGTACTTTAGACTATTTTGATTAATTAAAACGTTAAAAAAGTTTTAAGAGAGTTTTTCTTTTACCATTTTTTACCTTAAGAATAAAATGAAAAATCAACGATTTATCGTCTTAGATTAATTATTCGGTATTCCATTGTGAATTAAGGAATTAATTATTCTCTAAATTAGCATGCATTTAAGAATTAACATGGTCTTATTGCCATGATTAAGTTCGTGTTTGAGCCCCATTGTTTATTCTTGAACTCATTTTGAACGACACATTTTAACAATGCAATAATTTTATACGAAATTTTAAATTTTTTTCTACTTCTAATCATATATTCTTCGAAAAATCACTATTACAAAATTTATATTTTCAAAAAATGTAGCTCGAATAGAAATAATATAATATTCCAAATTGATTTATACATTTATCATTCTAAATCATTCTTATTTAGTTAATATATATCTAGAGCCACCAATAGTTAAATTATTTCACATAAGAGTGGTAAAAATTAATGTCTTATAAGGATTATTAATCACTTATTAAACTTATATTGCACTAAGCTAAATAATTTAAATTAAGTCTTATCAGTAACCATAAAAACCTTCGTCGGGTTGTCAAAAAAAATACTAAAAATAAAATCTTCAGTAAATGGAAATTCAACCTGTATTGCTTAAGATCAAACAATTTAGGATTTATGTTTAACGTACTGCATACTTCAAACTACTTTTATTTTCTTAAGAAAATCTCCACATTCTTCTAGAAAATGTGGGCAAATGGTGAACACTGAAGTCTCTAAAAATTAATTATTTCTTTTGGACTATTAGAAGAATGCAACTTTCATTTATGGAAAAACTTCAAAATTTCCCGAATCAAAGATAAAGAAAAATCTCTGCATCCAATGGAATAACTTCTCTAGATTTTTAGTCTAGCAAAATTTGTTTTATTTATGGAAAAAAGTGGGCTCCATAATGGTGTGATGAGCTCCACTCACTTGAGATAAGACGACGTTCACAGGTTAGTTATAATAACGTGAGCTAAAATATAGATTAACCTTGAAAGTAAATTGAAATTCATTAATTTGATTCAGACAAATTAAAGAAGAGTGACCTAATTGGGATTTTCAACTAAGTTCAGTGACTAAAATGCAATTAATCTTATAATCAGGGTTAAAAATTAAAATGACATTTGAATAAAATAAGAAGCCCCAGGCTTCATATTCGGTAGGATTATTCTTTAACTTCCTCGATTTACTCTTAAAATTCGCTGTCAAGCAATACTCACCAAACACTTGTCGCAAATTATTACAATTACATTTTTTTTTTTAATTTTTTTGTAAATGATTTTGCTCCAATATATTGTATACATTCGTATTTATAACTAGTGATAAAAATTATTTAATTTTTTTTCCGTTAATTGCAAGAAATAATCACTTTTGGTTGATAAGTGAACTATTGCTTTTGGATCATTAGAAGATTGCAACTTTTATTTGTGGAAAAACTGCCACAATTTCCACAATAAAAGATGAAGAAAAATCTTTGCATCCAATAGAATAATTCATCTGGTTTTATGGTCAAGCAGATTTTGTTTTATTAATGGAAAAGTGGAGTCCATAATGGTGTAATAAGCACCACTCCCTTGGGATAAAACCCCAACCAACACTTAACCATACATTACGTTTTACACTTATTTTGCAGGAAGATTTTATTTCATATATATACACACACACGCGCGCACGGAGAGAGACACACTTGTATCAACCTTCTCATTACAAGTTTCTTCATGCATTTCAAATTAACCATGGGAAAGAATGTCATCTTTATGTTGTTGGCAATGCCTTGCTTATCAACATTGTTGCATCTCTAAATAGCTCCACTGACGAGTACGCTCTACTAGCCTTCAAATCTCAAACAACTTTAGATCCAAATAAAATCTTGGCAAAAAATTGGTCGCAAGAAACTCGCTCTGCAATTGGATTGGCATAAGTTGTGGTACGAGACATCAAAGAGTTAGGGGCTTGAATCTTGCAGATATGGGTCTATAAGGTACTATTGCTAAAAAAAATCGATGAACTCTCTTTTCAGAGATCCTTGATTATTAGCAATAATAATTTTCAGGGGTTTATCCCTAATGAAATTGGTAATTTAAGTTAGGTTCGAGAAATGGAGAAGCAGGACAATGAGTTAAATGGTCCTATTCCAACATGTTTTGGATTTCTTGAAAATTTACAGAAGTTAAATCTCTCATTTAACAAACTCAACGAGGATATTCCAAACAGAATTTTCAACCTCTCATCTTCGATAGAAATTGGTTTAAATAACAATAGTCTCATAGGGAGTCTTCCTCCACACATCTGCTAAAATCTTCCAAAGCTAGAGAGGTTAAGGATTTCAGTGAATCAAATAAGTTGCAACATTCCTCCAAGCTTGGGAACATGTACGAATCTTGAACTACTTTCTTACAATCATTTCTCTGGAAGAATTCCAATGGAAATAGGGACTTGTCAAAGCTTCAAACTGTATATCTTGGACACAATTATTTGACATTTGCGTACGTTTAAAGAGTTGTCCCTTCACATCATAAAACATCTCTTGCATTACATACATAGTGATTGGCGTGTTGATGCCCATGGAGTATGTTCTTTTACATAGCTGGACTAGAAGTTATGTATGAACTTACCTCTGAAACCTCCATTGTGCATTTTGAAACTAGGAACCAATTTTGGCCCATAATTATGCAAAAGCAGGTAGAAAAGTCGAACAACAACCTATATAAAGAATTAAAGATCTCATCACACCCTTTTGAACAAAAGAAGATGTAATATTTTTCAAATAATTACTAGAAATACAAATTAATAACATCAAATCCTACGGTCCCAATCAGCTTTTATTTGAGATTGATGTCGCTAGCGGCTTGCCTTATTATAATATTTAGTCAGTATTTTATAATTTTATAATTATTAATTTGTTAGTTTGAGGACCTAGGATGAAACTTTAAGTTACGAAAACTCGAAATTTAAAACTCGAACTTTAACTTACCAACTAGGCATTTTACACTCTTTTGACAAATGTTTTTCCACGTGTATGGTATTTTCCAAATAATTGTTAGAAATGCATCATGTAACAATAACTTCGTAGGTTTATTCTTTATTCTCATTTGTTGTTCTTCTTGCCCTTCATAACCTTGTTTACTAAATAATTAAATATTCTAAATTCATTTGTGCATTTGTCATTCTAAAAGCATTCTTATTTGAATTTAATGTTTAGATTAAAGTTCTCTCTTTACAATTTCAGTATTATTAATTGATAGTAAGCTTTTAAAATTTTAAATATTTGACTTTTGGATTTAAATTTTTAATATCCTAAAATTTATTTACGGGAAGCATTCCTTATGAAATTGAAAACTCATCGGTGCTTCAATATTTATACTTGGACTCGAATATCTTGCTAAGTACCTATCTACTACTTATTAGCTTCCGCATTCAATTGGCAATTTGAAGAAATTGGACATATCCCACGAGAATTGGAACTTCTATCAAGTTTGAAATTGTTATGATTGTCCACCAACAATCTTCAAGCTCAAATACCTAAATCCATTTTCAATCTCTCCATGTTACAATTCCTTTCTTTTACACTCTTTGAGACAAATGTGTTTCACTATGGATAACATTTTCCAAATACTTATTAAAGATACATCAAATCCTATGTACCCAATCAATATAATGTTTAGTCAATATTTTATAATCTTTTCATTATTAATTGAATTAATAATGAGGTTAGGCTGGCTAGCCGTTGGGGTGGATACCTCTAGCGACTAGCCAACCTAACCTCAATATAATGTTTAGTCAGTATTTTATAATCTTTTCATTATTAATTGAATTTTGTTTTTTTTTTTTTATTATTTGTTAGCTTGAGGACCAAAATTCAATTTCAGCCAAAATTAATGATTAGACATTTCTTCATTAGCAGCAAAGATGAGCTTTGTACTTTGGAGTATTTTAATTAAAACATTATAAAGGTTATGAGAGTGTTTCTTTTACAATTTTTTGACGTAAAATGTTTATGCGGAATTAACGACTTCTCAACCTAGATCAATTATTCAATATTCAATTGCAAATCAAGGAATTATTGATTTTCAAAATTCACAGGTATTTTAAGAATTAACTTGATTTAGGTTTATTCTTTATTCTCGTATATTGTTCCTTTTGCCTTGCATCACCTTGTTTACTAAATAATTTAATATTTTGATTAAATTTAATTTATCTCTATAATTTCAGTATTGATATTTGATAATAACTTTTTGAATTTTGGATTTTAAGTTTTGTCCTAAAATGTATTCACAGGAAGTATTCCATACGGAATTGGAAACTCATCGGCACTTCAATATTTATATTTGAATGCAAATATCTTAACAGGTAACCTATCTATTATATAATAGTACTTTTGGAATTCATTAATTTGACTGCTTTGACAAACATAGGTATAATCTTTTCATTATTAATTGAATTTAGTTTTTTTTATTTGTTAGCTTGAGGACCAAAATTCAATTTTAGTTAAAATTAATGATTAGACATTTCTTCGTTACCAGCGAAGATGAGCTTTGTACTTCGGAGTAAAACATTATAAAAGTTATGAGAGTGTTTCTTTTACAATTTTTTGAGGTAAAATGTTTATGCGGAATTAACGACTTCTCAACCTAGATCAATTATTCAATATTCAATTGCAAATCAAGGAATTAATGATTTTCAAAATTCACGGGTATTTTAAGAATTAACTTGATTTAGGTTTATTCTTTATTCTCGTATGTAGTTCCTTTTGCCTTGCATCACCTTGTTTACTAAATAATTTAATATTTTGATTAAATTTAATTTATCTCTATAATTTCAGTATTGATATTTGATAATAACTTTTTGAATTTTGAGTTTTAAGTTTTGTCCTAAAATGTATTCACAGGAAGTATTCCATATGGAATTGGAAACTCATCAGCACTTCAATATTTATATTTGAATGCAAATAACTTAACAGGTAACCTATCTATTATTTAATGGGTTTCTACTTGTACATTATGGTGTACATATGGGTGTCCATAAACCCTCCAATAGGGAGGTGCCGGGTGTCCATTATGGACACATCTATGTACACCATAATTTACTTCTATCCTTTTCCTTATTTAATAGTACTTTTGGAATTCATTAATTTGACTGCGTTGACAAACACAGGTATAATTCCTCTTTCAATTGGTAGTTTATCAAATCTAAAGGAATTGGCTATAAATCGCAACAGTCTTCATGGATGCATCCCACGAGAATTGGGACTTCTATCAAGTTTGGAATTGTTAGATTTGTCATATAATGGTCTTTATGGAAACATCCCACAAGAATTGGGACGTCTATCCAATTTAAAAATGTTAGGTTTGTCCATCAACAGCCTTCAGGGTCGCATACCTCATTCCATCTTCAATCTCTCCATGTTACAAATATTTTCTCTTTCTGAAAATAGTATCTCTGGCAATCTTCCATTGTCAATTGCCAATGAGCTTCATGATCTCGAAGTTCTCTATCTTAGTGGCAATCAATTGAGTGGAGAAATCCCTGTCTCTATTTCAAATTTTTCTAAGCTTACTGATTTGGATCTTGGTTACAACTCCTTTAGTGGTCGAGTACCCATGAATCTTGGAAATTTACAGAACCTACAGGTTCTAGATTTTGGGGATAATCAGTTGACAAATGATCCTTCAATGCTCGAATTGGATTTTCTTATTTCATTGAAAAATTGTAGAAAGTTGAGGACGATAGATTTGGGAAACAATTACTTTAATGGAATATTACCAAAAACCTTGGGCAATTTGTCAGCATTTGTTGAAAAATTTTCTGCCTATCAATGCCGTATTAGAGGTATCATTCCGAATGAAATTGGTAATCTGAGCAACTTGATCTGGTTAGACATTGGAGTCAATGAATTGACAGGAAGAATTCCTGACACATTGGGTCAATTAAGAAAATTGCAATGGCTGAGTCTTGGGGAAAATAAACTTGAGGGACCAGTACCTACTGGCCTTTGCAATTTGGAACATCTGTATATTGTATCTTTGGAGACAAATCGACTTTCTCAACAGATACCAACTTGTTTCGGAAATCTAACTGCTTTACGAGAAATTTATTTAAATTCCAATTCACTGACTTCCACTATCCCATCCACAATGTGGACTAACAAGGATATTCAATTGTTGAGTTTAGCTAATAATTTTCTGAATGGGTCGCTGGCTCTAGAAATTGGAAACATGAAGAACATGCGAGCGTTATATCTATCAAGAAATCAATTCTCAGGTAATATTCCTCGCACTATAGGACAACTTCAAAGTTTGGAAAATCTAACATTATCAAACAATCAATTACATGGTCCTATACCTGTTTCGTTTGGTGATCTGATTTCATTGAAAATATTGGATTTATCCACAAACAAACTCAATGGTGTAATCCCCAAGGCATTGGAGAAACTTCAGGACCTTGAGTATTTCAATGTTTCGTTCAATGAACTGACTGGTGAAATTCCAAATGGAGGGCCTTTCAAGGCCTTTACCTCTGATTTTTTCATAGGCAATGGAGAATTGTGTGGAGCATCTCAATTTAAGGTCAAGTCATGTAATACAACTCGATTATCAAGCAATACCAGATTTTTGAAGTACGTTTTACCACCAATTGCTGTTGCATTGAGTCTGGCCATTACTATTGTTTATTTAATAAGACGTCGTAGCAGAAATACACTTCTTCCAACTCAGTCTACTTCCCCCATCACTGTTAAGAGGATTTCATATTATGAAGTGCTAAATGCTACAAATAAATTTGGTGAAGAGAATCTGATTGACAAAGGCAGTATTGGTTCAGTTTACAAAGGAACATTTTCAGACGGAATGGTTACTGCTATTAAGATCTTTAATCTGGATTTGGAAGGTGCAAACGACAGTTTTGATATTGAGTGCAAAATATTGTGCAACATTCGTCATAGAAATCTTGTCAAGGTAATTAGTAGCTGCTCCAACCTTGATCTTAAAGCCTTGGTGATGGAATATATGCCTAATGGAAATCTTACCAAATGGCTATCTTCGAGCAACTATTTCCTAAATTTAGCTCAAAGATTGGAAATAACGATAGATGTGGCATCTGCGCTAGAGTATCTACATTATGGGTATCCCTCTCCAATTGTCCATTGTGATTTGAAGCCCAGCAACATACTTTTAGATGAAGATATGGTTGCCCATGTTGCAGACTTTGGCATTGCCAAGCTTTTCACTGAAGACCAGAGAATTTCAATTACCAAGACGTTGGGCACCATTGGATATATGGCTCCAGGTAAATGGTTTCTTTCATCTAGTTGTGTATCTGTGAATGCTAATAGTGTAACCATGTAATACTTTTTAGTTCTTGTTTTATTTATCCATCATTTAACAATAAACTAGTTAATTTGATCACACATCCCAATTTTGTAGAGTACGGATCAACTGGATTAGTATCAACTATGGCAGATGTTTATAGTTATGGAATTGTGCTGATGGAAACATTTACAAAGAAGAAGCCAACAGATGATATGTTTGTTGGTGAGTTCACAATGAGGAAATGGGTGCTTGAATCATTCCCAGATGAAATAATGCACATAGTGGATGTCGATTTAGTGAATGCTGCTGAAGATAATATTCGAGCGAAGGAGAGCTGCTTCAAATTAATCATGGAGCTAGCACTAGAATGCACGACTGATTTGCCAGAGGAGAGACCCATTGCTAAAGATGTTCTAACAAGGCTCAAGAAGATCAAGATTTAATTTTGTTAAAGCATAACTGAGGTGGAACAAGACAAAAGGTTTGCTTCTTATTGCGAACACAAAAAAAAATGATTATTTGAATCAAAATCTATTTTCTTTTTCATTATTAATCTCTAAAGCATATTATATGTTTCTATTGCAGGAAACTTGGCTATCATTCTGAAGATTTTAAAACTCTTTTGGCTTCCATTGTTGTGTTGTAGTTGTTTTGTGGCCCCAAAATCTATAAGCAGACAACATTTAGATGTTGTGGTGTAAGAAAATGTTTTTGCACCATAAATAATGTTCATTAAGTGAGGATATTGTTATCCTTTTTTCTTATCCTCTTCATTTGCTCTTGACACCAGTCTTTAATACAAAGAAGCAGTAAATTATTAGTACAAAATAGCACAAAAATGAAGCTTTTTTGAAAAATGCAAATCAAAAAATAATAATTTAAGCTAATGAAAGTTGAAATAGTATACATGAAATTTTCAATCATAGTAAGAAAGGGAAGGAAACAAGATGATACATCACTTTATGAAGTTCTATAGTCACTTAACACTTTGTCGAGTCAATCGCCCCCCATTTATAAATTTACACATAATTCACACATTTAACGTTCTCATTTACGCACCTTCCGATTCTTTTGCACTCATGCGTTCTCTTCTCCAATGGCAATGATACTTCCCAATGGTCGTGTGGGTCGGATTGTCAAATTTGGAGCAATTCGATCCATGTCCACTTCATGACTAGCTAGCTCCCAAGGATTCGATACTCGTTGTCACCAAGTCCTTCCTCGCCGATCCTAGCCCTGATAAAGTCAATGTCGGAGTTGGGAGTATTCCATTTGCTTTCTCCCAAAAATTCGGTACAAATTTTATTTTTTTGTTTTCATTTTTGCTCACAGTTGGTATATAATAAGTGATTTGAAGTTGAATGACTCGTTTGAGATTTTACTAAGAGATGGTTGTGAGCGGGCCAAGAGATGTATTAAGGGTGCAAGCTATTAGTGTACATGTAATAGGGATTTAATTGATATTTTCAACTAAGGTCAATGACTAAGATTGCAATTAACCTTATAAGATGACGCTTCATATTTACTTCTTCCCACATTTCCCCTAAAACCTCCCGCTGCAGTCCGCCGTCGGCCGTGTGTGAGAATGTGTGAGAGCAGGCGTCAGAGAAGAAGCTGTCAAATCAGTGAGAGAGATGAAGGTCCAGAAGCTTGTCCTCAATATTTCCGTCGATGAGAGTGGAGATCGTCACACCTGAGCTACTGAGGTATTACTTAACCCATTGTAATCCTCTTGTTCTTCTACCGACCATTTTTAATTCAGTGTTTTGAAATGATTTTTAACTTTAAAAAAAAAAAAAATTTACTTGCCTTTTTCTATTGTGGAATAGTTATGATTATAATAGTTTGTCAATTGGTCAGTTTGAGTTCTTCATGGCACTAAGGTGACAAACGGCTGTAAACTTCAGGTCGTGGGATTAGTCGAGGTGCGTGCAAACTGGTCGGACTTCCACGGTTATCAAAAAAAAAAAAAATAGTTTGTAAATAATTTAAGTTGCATTGTTAGTATGGTATTACAAATAATTTATGTATAAATATTATGTCTCTTCTTAACCTTCTCGATCGAGCAGAATTTAGGATATTTTATGTATATTGAGCGTTCTGTTTTATGTAACATTTTGTCGGTGTTTCATTTCTGAAGGTAATGAAAAAGAGGAATTTACCTGCGGTCCAAGGCAGTGAGAGCAAATGACTGAACTTTTCTTTTAGATTTTTAAAAGAGGTCTCATGTTATTACTCAACGATTCATAACTCCGTATGACCCTATGGTTTAGTAGAGTCTATAAAGACCAATATTGTTGATCATTACCATTTTGATGTGCATATGGCTTCTTTCTTTTACTCATTGTGGCATTGTCAAGATACATTTTTGACAATCTATCATGTTGATAATCATGGAAAATGGAGGGATATATTATGTGGGGCCCTATGAAAAAGCTGAGTAGAGCGGGCCTTCGATGATGGAGACCATTTTAAAAAGTATAAACTTTAAGCAAAAAATGAATGGGTAGTGCTTTCTCATTTCCATCTTAAAAATAATGACCAAGTAAAAATTCTTCAATGAAAAATATGTTTTTCTTTTGATTTGACATATCCCCATGATCAAATGTGTTATTATTGATTGCCTGGTATAATAATATGGTTCATTAAAAGATTAAAATGTGCTTTATAACTGATTTGGAAGTTCCCGTTCTGCTCGCATAAGTTGATTTTACTGTGGGTATAGCTTGGGACCATGCAAGGACAGAAGAGGTTTATGCCTTTTCTTTATTGAAGCTGATATCTTTGTACAAAATTTAGGACAATGTATGAAGGAAAAAGTTGTTACCATTTTAATGACAGTGTTCTTTTTTTTTTTTTTGGTTGACAGCAAGATACACCTTGAGGTCCTTTGGAATCAGGCCTAATGTAAAGAGTGCGTGCAATGTCACAGTCAGGGTGATAGCTGGTAAGGCAATGCGACTCCTTGAAAGTGGGTTGAAGGTTAAGGAATATGAACTTTAGTGATACTGGTCGGGAACACATTGATCTTGGAATCAAGTATGAGAAACCCTTGGTTCATTATCAAACTGTGTGATGATGCTTAATTTGTGCAGATTCTTCTGTGTTGGAATCCAGCACAGGGTCAAAAAGGAGGATGAAATGAAGTGGTTCCAGGTGAAATATGAAGCAGTTATCCTCAACAAGTCCTCCAATATTGCAACTTAGTTTGGCAGAAACTTTCACCAATGCCACCAAAGCGTATATATTTTTTGCATTTTGTAGACCAAGGATTCGTCAACTTTTCAGTTCAAAGTTTTGTAGAATTGCAGTATTTTGCTGATATGTTTTTTTTTTTTTTTTTAATTCCCATTTTACTCTTTTCTTTAAATGAATTTAAATGTGCTATGTTTAATTTTCATAGCAAATTTTATCTGATGTCCATGGTTGTTTTGTGGCTTGGTTCAGTCCTTGGAGAGAATTTGAGTGTTGTTTTATATCCCTACAAGCCATTGAATCTCGAGTTACAAATCCCCTTTATGAAGCCATTGTTAAGATTGAGTTTATATAATTGATTGGTTTGATTTTGTTTTCTTTATTCTTCTTTCTGCTTGTGCTGATTCTTTGTTATTTCTAGGGATTTTCAATATTATCAACATGGAGTTTGCCGTGGAGCTGCTGTTTGGTGATTTTTGTATCAATGACAAATGCAGAACGAGACAAGTGAGAAGAAGAATAAAACTATATATACTCACAATGAATGTGTCCACATGTCTAGAGGGTCATTTTGATCGAGTTGACGTTTTACATGTAGGGTTGATCGAGTTGAAGTTTTCCATGCTTCAATCTCATACTTTCACTTCTTGCCTATAGGTTTTATCAACTTGCCTGCTTTTGAGCTCTTCCCTCGGGTTATGTGACTCAAGTATCAAGATCTATGAGCAAAAAAAGAATTACATATATCTATCATATTATTTTATCCCTTTGGTATCCCATTGGCTTACTACGATATGATTTGTTTATCTCTTTTCTGATAGATTTGCTTGTGCATCTTGTCTTGGCTATGATACACTTATACTCCAATCTATCGGCAAGATAAATTTCTTGGATTGGTTTTTGAGTCCCTGCTCGACTTTCCAACCATCTTTTGGGTCAAATATTCAACCATAGTTTTAGGCCTTGGGACAATTAAGCAAGCACATCGAGCCCATTAAGTAGATTTCAACGTTAATCACACGTGTTGTTAACATGAAATTTCTTGACAATTTTTTACGTCAACAGGGGAGAGAGAATAAGAATTAAGAGAGAAGAAAACATGCATGCTGACCAAATTTGTATTAACATTTCTATTGGGTCATGTTGAGCGAGTTGAAAGAGTGGGGTGTGTTTAAAAATTTGATGATTAGGGGTTGAGTCAACCAACAACATTGACTAGAAATTATCTTAATATGTATAAAATAGAATTTCTTTCAAATAATAATATTTTTTAACATATTGATAGTGTATAATTTTTTAAAACTGGATCAATTAGAAAGTGTCGACTCGGACAATAGTCTGATTTGATTTATGTAAAGGAATCGTTAGACAAATTAAACAACCTAACCTTGCTTGAATGAGTTGAATATCAAGGAAACATGACCATGTTTGAGCATAAACCAAAACCAATTTCACTAAATTTCCTTCGAAGAAAAATTGAGTAATATTGAAGCACTTGAATATGGTTGGGCTTGTTATGCTTAAATTTAAAACGATTTTCGTTATTAGAAACAAGAACCAATCGATTCTAGTACGATTTTGGTAGCTAGAATTGATATATTGAGTTCACCTGACTTTTATTTTTAAAATATTCCAAATGGTATCACATTAATCTAAATAACTTAAATTCAGCGTTCATAGTAACCATAAAACATTCTTATATATATACTAGTTTATTGCCCGTGCAATGCACGGGCAGTGTGGTTACGAAAGTAATGTTAGCGTTGGAAAAAAATATATTTCTCCGCATTATGCGGAGACACATTATGCGGAGACATAGAAGAAATTTTGAATTTATTATATGTGTGTGTGGAATGAGTTTGGATAAAATGTAAATAAGTAGAATATTTGGCAAAAAAAAGGAAATAAAACAAAG
>CAIGRF010004411.1:14346-25839 GCA_903798235.1 Fraxinus ornus | reverse complement strand
CATGAACCAGCAACTGATTATATCCTGGGAATCGAACACCGATAAAAACCTCTTGCACTCCAGTGAGGTGGCGAATTCGATTTAAGGAAACCGTGTAAACACGGGCCTTCAGTTTTAGTTTGATCTAATTTGATTCTCCAATTTTTTCCCACAAGTACTCACCAGAGCTAAGATCAAGAACATCAAAGTAGAAGCAGATAATCACAGCAATCAATCAAGAACAAGTAAACATGCGATGGAGATATCATATAGGATAACACATAGATCTTTACAAACATGTTCATACAGAACAACAAATTAACACCAAGTTAATCAACAAGCCAACACATATGCAACAAATGCATAAATGACCCCATAGAGAAGATCTCACCACACTTATCCTATCATATTCCACCTCTAGAACACATATCTCATCTCATCGCCGACCATGCTCACTAGACTAATCACTCAACTCATGTCTAACTGGTAAATCTCTATAGAACCTAAGTTCTCTAAATAATCCGCTATCACAACATCACTTCTCCCAATCTAAGTAAATAATAAGTCTCCACCTAATAAAAGTGATAGAAGTGTCTATCTCAAACTCCACCTGATTAAGGTCTCTTCACAGATAAATGATTCCAACATTTGATCACCTCTCTACTCGTGATCCAAATGACACACTCCACATCCTCGGTACAAATTACCAATGTACCTCAGGCATCTATACTCCATCTTACCAATAGACATATAACATACTGTTAATGCATCCTAACCCACTATGCATGCAAAAAATTACACCAAGTAATAAAATTGCTCTCAAATTCATGCAAATGTACATATCAAACACATTAAAATACACATATAATCATGCAACCGAATCAAGCAGTCACACACATGTAAAAAAGGATTACACACGGATGCACATGCAGTACTAGGGTTACACTTAATAAGACACATTATGGTCATCACTTTACCCTGTAGACAAATTCGCCTCACCTTTCATCTTACCATTCTACTTATCCTTTTTGTTCTTGGGACAGTCCCTAATAAAGTGTCTAGTATTACCACAATTATAACACCTTCTACCACTAAACTTGTCCCATCTCTTGTCCTTCTTCTTACCACCCTCATCACTCGAGTCACTACTCGAATCACTACCGTCTTGAGCTCTACTCAAATTCATTTGCTTAAATTTCATTCTACTCATCATCATTTGCAACTCACCACTTCTCTTATCTTCTTTTCAACCTTAATCTCCATCTCCTTACTCATAAGGAAATTTATGACAATCTCGGGGTTAAAGTGTCCTTACCATACTTAGGGGGTGTTGACACCCATTTTAGTATAAAAATGTGTTTTTGAATAGTGATTGATAGAAGAATGTGTGGTTAAAAAGTAAGAAAATTTTTTAGGTTTATGTGTAATATTATTTTATTGATAAAATGTGTGGTTGAAATGAAGAAAGAGAAAAAGAATGAAAATGAAAAAAAAAAATGGGTGCCAAACAGGGGCTTAATCGCATTCTTAACCTCTCTATATGAATCAGGTATAGAACTAAGCAAAATGATGTCATTATAAGTTTCAGACACCTTCTCATCACAATTAACGATGTCTTAAACCAATTTGTTAAAAAAACATACAAATTGTCATCAAAATCCAATTAAAGCTAAAAAAATCTTTCAAGCAAGTACAACTTATTAGGAGTAGATTTAAGAAAATATAATTCCTCCAACTTTTGCCAAAGTTTTTTAATAGAATCAAGTTTTCTAACTTTTCNGCCGACCATGCTCACTAGACTAATCACTCAACTCATGTCTAACTGGTAAATCTCTATAGAACCTAAGTTCTCTAGATAATCCGCTATCACAACATCACTTCTCCCAATCTAAGTGGATAATGAGTCTCCACCTAATAGAAGTGATACAAGTGTCTATCTCAAACTCCACCTGATTAAGGTCTCCTCACAGATAAATGATTCCAACATTTGATCACCTCTCCACTCGTGATCCAAATGCCACACTCCACATCCTCGGTACAAATTACCAATGTACCTCAGGCATCTATACTTCATCTTACCAATAGACATATAACATACTGTTAATGCATCCTAACCCACTATGCATGCAAAAAATTACACCAAATAATAAAATTGCTCTCAAATTCATGCAAATGTACATATCAAACACATTAAAATACACATATAATCATGCAACCGAATCAAGCAGTCACACACATGCAAAAAAGGATTACACACGGATGCACATGCAGTAACTAGGGTTACACTTAATAAGACACATTATGGTCATCACTTTACCCTGTAGACAAATTCGTCTCACCTTTCATCTTACCATTCTACTTATCCTTTTTGTTCTTGGGACAGTCCCTAATAAAGTGTCTAGTATTACCACAATTATAACACCGTCTACCACTAAACTTGTCCCATCTCTTGTCCTTCTTCTTACCACCCTCATCACTCGAATCACTACCGTCTTGAGCTCTACTCAAATTCATTTGCTTAAATTTCATTCTACTCATCATCATTTGCAACTCACCACTTCTCTTATCTTCTTTTCAACCTTAATCTCCATCTCCTTACTCATAAGGAAATTTATGACAATCTCGGGGTTAAAGTGTCCTTACCATACTTAGGGGGTGTTGACACCCATTTTAGTATAAAAATGTGTTTTTGAATAGTGATTGATAGAAGAATGTGTGGTTAAAAAGTAAGAAAATTTTTTAGGTTTATGTGTAATATTATTTTATTGATAAAATGTGTGGCTGAAATGAAGAATGAGAAAAAAAATGGATGTCAAACTGTAACGACCCGGGTCCCACTTAACGGGCTGTCCCGACCGTTAGATTGNATGAAGAATGAGAAAAAGAATGAGAATGAGAAAAAAATGGGTGCCAAACGGGGGCTTAATCGCATTCTTAACCTCTCTATATGAATCAGGTATAGAACTAAGCAAAATGATGTCATTATAAGTTTCAGACACCTTCTCATCACAATTAACGATGTCTTAAACCAATTTGTTAAAAAAACATACAAATTGTCATCAAAATCCAATTAAAGCTAAAAAAATCTTTCAAGCAAGTACAACTTATTAGGAGTAGATTTAAGAAAATATAATTCCTCCAACTTTTGCCAAAGTTTTTTAATAGAATCAAGTTTTCTAACTTTTCTCAAAATAGTGTCGGATAGATGTAAAATAATTGAAGTGTAAGTAAGTTCATCATATTTTTCCTTTTGTGTTTCTGTTAAATTTTCAGGAAATTTGTTATTTATGGCCTTTGAAACTTTTTGTTGAACCAAAATTCCCTTCATTTTTTGTTGCCAAATTGAAAAGTTATATGTCCCATTGAAAATTCCCAATTCGAAATGTGAAGATATTTTGAAAAACAGAACAACAAAAAATGCACAGATAGATCACACAAATTAATTCTAAGGCAATATACACTGTTCTAGATTCTCAGAATTTCGTAAGATTCACGATCTTAGATCAAGGGAATGTTCGAATGAGTCAAGTACAGGTGTTTCAATTGGATAATCAATGCAACACTAAGATATATTAACAAAAATTCAAATTTCCACGCAATGCAATCACACACAGTGACTAAATAATAATTACAGCATAAAAGAAATTACCAACTTGCATTCAAATTCAACACTTCAAAAAGAGCAATTAATTCTTAAATTTATAGCACAAGCAATTATTACTCTTTCACGGTAACCCAAATCCTAATATCACCCCACACGATGATGCGCTAATGCTGGAATTTAAATGAAATAAACCAATTTACCAGAGCGGACCTATCCGAGTCCGTAAATTAGGAGAGATGCGAATTTACTGTTTTTAAGCCGCAATTTATGGCCTAAAGTAATTCAGTAAATGTATTGCAGTTGTGACCTTCAACCCACTAAAAGCAAAATCGTCCAAATTTTTCCTGCGTAACTTGAAACATGAAAATAATAATATCAGCACGTTCAAAAAATCAAAATAAGCAAACTGCCTGAAGAAATAGTCGCCTGAAACTGCCCAACGCGCCGCCACTCGCCTTCACCAGAGATGTTACGCTTCGTCGACCACCGCGCGCCGTCGACCCAGGAGTGCCTCAATCTGCAGAGCTTGAATATGCATCCAGTTTTTTCGGCTTGTCACTGGTTTGGCCGGAAAATCAACTTGCAGGTTCGGATTTTTGAGCAAAAATAGAACTGTATCAAAACTACAATTTTTGCTTCGTTTTTTGTCGATTTTCTCACCGAAATCCCCACTAACTAATACTCTAACACCAAATGTTAAATATTGGACTCCAATCTCACGAAAAATCCGGCTCAATTTCACTAATCGACACCACAAAGTTCAACCTAAAACCCCAAACCTAAAGCCCCAACTGATTGCTACAGTTTGCCCACAAAGGTTGCTCACGGGTTGACCACAAAGGGCAAGGTGTGGATAATATGGCATCCACAAGGATCAGCCACACATGCTAGAGAAGAAGGAGAAGACAAGCACAGTCAAGCAAGAAGCAAGACCGGGAAACACGAAGCCAAAAAGGGGGCGCTGCCTATTCTTTCAAATCCACACGGCTACCACACTATCACACACTCAAAACAATAACGGGGTAGCATATTTAAGATGCCAATGGTTGGCTTTTAGGGTATTAGGAAATAGGGCCCAATATGTACAATATAAGTAGGCTACAACCGAAAAGTCGTCCAAGGTAATGGGTTGGGCCATGAACAGCACTAATGAAGTTAGGTTACTTCAAATGGATCAAATAGGTTGTAGGTTCGGTCTGAACAATTGTGGAGTCGATATTTCACTTCATTCATCAGTCGAGACCTATAAAGTATAATCCAATAAAATTGATTTAACATCATAGCCCGGATTTATTGGGTATCAAAACCCAATAGAGTTAACACTCTCACATAAAATGTTTTGAAATATTTTTCTTGGCATTTCATCTCCAACTTTTTAAATTCCGCCATCAAGGACTGCAGATGAACCTTTTTCACTTGATCTTGGCCGAAATAAGTTGTCCCAAGAATTTCCCACGCCTCTTGAGAATTTTTTGCCTTGGAAATGCTCTAGGAATTTCAATTGCTTGATATATTTGAAAAAAAAAATGCTTTTCTATCTTTTTGTTTCTTGTTCTTCAAGATGTTTCCTTGTGTTTTAGACAATTGATTTTCATTATTAGCTGGTTGTACTCCTTCAACACTACTCCATAAGTCTTGAGATTCAAGATACAAATTCAATAGATTACTCCAATAATTAAACTTTCCTCCATTAAAATGAAGCACGAGAAAAACAAGATTGTTGTTGGTCATTGTTTTTCCTTTTTCAAGGCTTAATTTGAATAATTTGGAGAGATGTAATCTGAAAACTAATTTCTTATTTGCCTTAAAAATACTACAACATGTGGTTCTATTTATACATATCAAGATGATATAGGAACCAACAAAACATAATGCACTTGACTAGATTCAAACTATGTAACTCTATAAGACACTTAACGAGACTCGAATACATGAATAGAATACTATGAGACACTTGACTAGATTCAAATACGTAAAGTATTCTAAGAAATATGATGGCCAAATTCGATTTATTTCAACAAGTTTGACCAAGTTTCGAACTCGCCAAGAACATCTTAAGTATGCAAGAATATCAATTTCAAGATTCTCATTCCTTGTATCATTTTCTAATTTTTCATCTAGCGAGTGTCTATTTCATTCCTTTTTTTCGGTCCATGCTACAAATGGAAAAGGTTGACAAGCTTAGCTTTTTCAACTTGTTTAGATCAATCTTCCTTAATATTGAATATGTTTACACAAAATTGTTGAGGCTGAAACCATTGATCAATGATGTGCTCCCAGAAATTGGCTTAAAATCGTGTTTTTGCTGAATAAGTTTTTCTTAATGAAGCGCATTTTATGAGATGATGACACTGTTTTATCTTTGGCCTTAGGATTATTGCTTTGATAGTGTGAGATATTTATACATGCACAATGCAAATATTTTTCACTTGGTTCTGGCTTTTGAGTTTCTTTCGTCTTCTGGGTTCTTCTAAGAGTAGCCTTATTCTTGTAGATTAGGGTTTGATCTTTGTGTTCTTCATCTCTCATGATGAACTTGTAAATTGAGATCATAAGTATTTGTTAACCTCTGTAATCTGTATTTCTGAGTGAAAGCATTAAGAATAAGAGTTTTCTTGCAGTCGCAATTTCAGTAGGTTATTATGGGGTTTCTTGAGTGATTCCTTATAGATCTGCAAGTGTGAAAGAGATAAGCGTTCTGTACTTTTCTCTTATGTTGGAAGGACGTTTTGTAACTTGCTGCCGTTTTTGGGCTTAATAGAGCATCCGAGCAGATATCCATTATTTGGATGCTCAACGGGAGATGTAAGCGCTACATGTGATCGCCGAACCTCCGGGACTTAGGGCGAAATAATTCTCTGTGTTCAATCTTTAATTTTCTGCAAGTTTTATTTCTGATCGATTGATGTTTGGTGAAATCTTGTTTTAATATCGTGTATTGTGGGCCTTTTCAAAAACAATTATTTTTCCCCTCGCCTAATCCACTTAAAAACGTGGTTATTTATACCAACCAAACAAGTAATGATATGATATAAAATATTTTGGATAACAAAGGATCTTTTCTCAAC
The DNA here is from genome assembly GCA_903798235.1 of Fraxinus ornus. Lineage (NCBI taxonomy): Eukaryota > Viridiplantae > Streptophyta > Magnoliopsida > Lamiales > Oleaceae > Fraxinus > Fraxinus ornus. Next base: position 19,188 of record CAIGRF010004411.1, on the reverse strand, counting down.
ATTTGATTTTTGGGTGTTCTTCTAGCTCAAGATTGGCGGTGGTGATGAAATGACGATGGTTCACACTAATATGGGGGATTTTCCGTCGGTTCAAAGATTTTCCAAATTTAGGGGGGAATTTCTCCCCATTTTTGAACTAGGGAGGGAAAGTTCACCTCCTGAATTCATAGTAACAAGCTCTTATTGTAAAACTAGTCGAAGAAATCCTCCTTGATTAAGGTGACGAGAGTGTAACAATGAGGTGTTGGTGGGTTGGGGGGGCATAAGGGTGATTGAAGAAATGATAAGTTTTTTTATCCCTTTTTTTTTTGTTTAGTTTATTTTGTTAAATCTAGAAGATTTACTTTTGTTGGATCATTGTCAATTACATTAATCAAATTAAGGACTAGATTTGTTACTTTTTTCAAAAGTTGGAATTACATATGTAATTTATTAGGACTAGATCCTTTCGAAATGACCATTTGTGTCAAGAATGCAAAAGTTTAGTATCATCTGTGCCACGTTTGGAAGGTTTAGATAAGAAACGAAAGATAAGAAAACATTTCCTCAAAGTTTCCTCTATCAGTCCCCTCTAGGAAATTGATTTAAGTACAAAATTTTGTGAGGGAATGATGATGGAGGTCTGGTGGAGGAGACCGGAAAGGGTGACGATGGAGGGGAATGTACAAGAGATGGCGATTGCGATGGTGTTGTAGGAGGGACTGGCGGAGATGAGGGTGCATCGGCCGAAGAAATGTGTGGATGGACTTAATTTTTCAATGAATCAGCAGAGACGGACAGGGAGAATGTGAGGTTGATATGACAAAGGGGTGGGATGAGAAGAATCTCGCTAGTAGTGACCGTGATCAATTAGTTATGTGATCTGTGACTTAAAATGATTTGTTACCTATTAATTGTGTGATTTTTGACTTAATATGCGATTATGGCCCATAAATTATATGGTATGTGACTATTACCAGTTAATTGTATAATTTGTGATTAATAAATAATTTGCGAGCTATTAATTGGTTGAATTGTGACTTAATATGTAATTGTGGTATGTGATGCAGATCAATTAGAAGAGGAAATTCTAAACTAATTAGAAATTTGTAGGAATAAGAAGGACGTACGAAAATACGCATAACTTTCAGCTTGGATGTTGAATTTTTATCCACAAGTACAATTCGAAAGTACTTTTCAATTCTACATAATTTTGCATTTAAGGGTCCATTTTTTATTTTTCCTTTTTTAGTTAGTTTAAGGCTATTCTCATCATTTTAGCAATTCGTTAGTTTTAATTGGATTTGATTTGCATTTTCCTTGTTTAGTTGGATTTGTTTACAGAATTAAGGTTTCGTTTCGATTGGGATTTTATTTTTTTATTTTTTTTGAGTCTATAAATAGGCATTAAGGTTGTAAAATAATACATTCGTTTTTTTATTAATAATATTTTCAGTTTTCCCATTAATTGGTGGATTCCATATAGATATCATGTCAGATCGAGCGAATTCGAACGAAGAAGAACCAATCATTATTGTTCATCTTTCCGTCTTGCGTCAGTATGTGATTGTCATCTTCTGTAATTTGTGACTTAATATATGAATGTGCCACATAAATTATGTCGTGTGTGGCTGAAACCTGTTTAGTTTTAATTTATAGATCAAAACATTTATGAGAGGTCACAGTTTGAACACGTGATTTTTAAAAGGTTTTTGCAAGTTTATTAATTTATGAAATTGTATTCTTAAACATTTTGTAGTTATGAATTTTTTTTTCATATTTAGAAATTAAGAGAAGTCCATGTTCATTATAACATACACGTCTGTTTGTGGAAGAGTTTTTTGAGGAAGTGACATTTAGTCAGCTTTGTATAAAAACTTTTTTAACTAAAACAAAGTAATTCTAAACAATTATTTAAACAAATTTATTAACAGTTCCTAAATCAATAGAAAACACAAGGTTACGTTACGTAGTTTCAACGTCTACTGTCATCTTTGCTCAATGTATAGAAAAGTATCAGTTGGCTTTTCCAACAATTAAGTGGATTGAAGCCATCCAGCTTTGCTCTATGTGGCTCCATATGCACCAAGAAGTTCCACCACAAATCCATTATTACTTGCTTCACATCATATAAATTTCAACGGTATGTACAAAATATATATACGAACAGTTCATTAATGATATGAAAAGGTACAAAAAAAATGTGAAGAACGTTTCACATTAAGCCCCTGTTTAGCCACCATTAAATTTAATTCACTATTCCAAAATCAATTTTTTTAACCACAATTTCTTCAAAAAACCACTATTCCAAAATCAAATTTTTTTTTTTTCAAATAATGGAGCTCAAACAAGGGATAAGATTGACAAGTTGTTTCATTACAACTACTAGAAGTTAAGATCTGCTGTTCAATTGTTGTTGTCTATCAATTAATTATTGACGCTTCATTTTTAAACTAACATGTCATTTCAAATTTAATCTCATTAACCCACCAAATTGATAACATATTAATTTAAAAATGACGTGATAACGATTAATTTGGTGGAGAACAAGTTGGACACTAAAATTTGAACGATAGATATCAACTCAACTACTAGTCTACTATGGAAATTTAAATTTATGCACAACTTCATAAAATTATTCGTACATGTCCTATTCATTTCTCGATGAATCAATATTCCAGTTTTATTTTGTCTTCTCTCGTCTTTCTATATTCTACTCGTATCTAGCATTCATGCAACTGCAAAAGAATTGATCTTCACACAAATGTCCGTGTATGGTAATAATGCATTTAGACATAAGTGGAACAATATGCATTTCATTTCGCGTTCAGATTAAATGTCATTTCAATGCATTCTCAACATAAAAGGTCAAGTTCTGGTACAACATTAGAAACAGGAAGTGAAAAGAAACTAAAAGGAATTACAAGCAAATAAAGGAAATGAAGGATAAATTGGAAATAATTAAAGAGATTCTTACGCATGCAATCAGCCATGAATTTGAAGAGATTCTCCTATTCTGTGTGCATATGTTGAGTCGTGGAATTGAGGGATCAGTGCGCATGCATGATTATTCTTAGAATTTTCTCATCATGGAATTAATAACAGCCTCTTCGGAAAAAAACATAATACATTGTTCTTGAAGGAATATTGTTGAGATCATCAAAGATGTAAATCCAAACACACATGATCTTTCAAGCTTGGTTTTGTCACGTTCCCGAACCCACTTTGAGAAATAGAATCACTGGTTGATGATAGCCTCGAGTTAAGGTTAGAAAACAATGGCCGCTGATGCGTTGATTGCTTCCTGCTGATAGAAGTAGGGGAACTGTAAGCATGTGAAGGGATTCGCGGCAAGGCCAAGGGACTCCCATTAGGTAGTGGTGGGGAATAAGAGGTTTGGCCTCTGTATAACCCAGTGTAAGCCATAACAGGGGTCGAGGCTGAACCCTGGTGATAATTGGTCAGGTCAAAGATGGGTGTCTGATCAGAGAGGCCAACATGCACAGTTAATGCAGACTGAAGGTAAGCATGCTTAGCACGTTGGCGCTCTCTCTTATGTGCATTCTGGTGGCCTCCAAGGGCCTGAGAAGTAGGGAAGTTTCTGTGGCAATACTGGCATTCGAATTTTCTGCTGCCCATCTCTCCATTTGCCTCTTTGATTGCAGCATTAGTTTCATCGGATTCTGATTGAGCCTCAACTGAGGAGTTACCTCCAAATTCTTTACCAAACAGTCGGACGGCCTTTTGTTTAACTGGTGGTGCAGGTCGAAGCTGAGCGAAATATTCCAAGTGTCTCTCTATCTCCATTTTCTCCATGGAAATAATTAGAAACTTTTATCCCCGGATGTTGGGCAGTAAAGGTTGTAGAATGTGAAAGCAAATGCAGTTGCACAATTGCAGAAGAGCAGGGTAGAAATGTGATACTGGGAGGAAATGTGACGATCTAATATTGATAATTTGACAGCATTTATGTGAAATATGCTTTTTATCAATCAAGAGAGTCATTTGGTGGGTCTCTCCTCTGCTCAATGAGTCAAGGCAAAGGTACTAAGTACTTGTTGCTAGTTTTAAATAGCCAGTTGGTGTCATATAAGGGTTTATTGGAGGCATTTGCAAGTTGTGGTGGTCCTGATAAATGCTAAAGCCCTGTTTGATACACACTCAAAATACATTTTTTTTTAAACTCATTTTCAACTGTACTTTTTTCAATAAAATAATATTTTCCACCATATCAATAATTGTTCCTTACTTTTTAACCACATATTTTCTATTATATCACTATTTAAAATACATTACTTACTCAATAATATCCATCAAACACACATTAAGTCGAATACTTCAATGTTAAGCTGTGTATGAACGTAAAAGATTGGAAATTAAGTGCTCGTGCATTTATTAAACACTAGTGAACGCACGTGCAAGGCACGCGCCTCCGTAGTATAGTTGGTTATGTAATAGCGTTGACTGATTTTTTATTATTTTTGGAGACATCACTAAATCCCGTTTGTCTACTATTTTATCAAACATTGTTTGCTACAGTAAACAATCTCCACCACACATTCACCCAATAAAATATTTTACACACAAACCAATAAAGTTACTTTAAATTTCAACCACACATTCTCCAAAAAATATTATTCATTACATCATTCTTCTCCCAAAAATGGGAGACAAACACACCATAATTAAAACTTATTTAGCAAAACTTTACGAAAAATACACAAATAAACAAAGAGGAAGTTAGAGCGAGGGCTTAATTTTTTGTTGTTCAAATCTCAACTTGCCTACCTAATTTTAGACTGTCTATTGCACTTTCAATTAAGTGAATCATATCGCAAATTGCTTATTAATTGGTAGTTAACA
>CAIGRF010004411.1:0-13080 GCA_903798235.1 Fraxinus ornus | reverse complement strand
ACACACAAACCAATAAAGTTACTTTAAATTTCAACCACACATTCTCCAAAAAATATTATTCATTACATCATTCTTCTCCCAAAAATGGGAGACAAACACACCATAATTAAAACTTATTTAGCAAAACTTTACGAAAAATACACAAATAAACAAAGAGGAAGTTAGAGCGAGGGCTTAATTTTTTGTTGTTCAAATCTCAACTTGCCTACCTAATTTTAGACTGTCTATTGCACTTTCAATTAAGTGAATCATATCGCAAATTGCTTATTAATTGGTAGTTAACATAGCTCCCATCTGTAGAATCTAAATGTTCAAATCAATGAAACTCAATTGCTTCCTCAATTTCAAACCCAACCAATGCACATCTTATATATTAACTGCATGATAGTCGTCATTCCAAGTTGAACCGCAACTCATCGTAGCCAACATTTATATCATGGGTTCAAAGTAACGCCCCCAGCTGTGATTGCGGGGGTCGAGGGGACAGTGCCCCCTTGTGGGGTCCAGGGGCAACGCCCCAAGTGGCGATTGACCTCGGGACAAAAAAAAATAAATGAAATTCATTATTTAGTAAAAAAAATAAAAAAAATAATTCATTAATAATTTCGAAAATCGTCACATGTGGTACAAAGTGTTTTACATGTAATGATGAAATATAGAAAAAACAAAAAATTTACATAAATATAGTTATCATTTATAACCTAATCAGATTTTAAAAAAAAAAAGGAAAAAGGGAAAAAAGTGTAGACACAATTTACCCATCTTATTTCATTTTTCTCAATGTTAATAAAATAAATGAATAAATAAATTGTGCATGCACGAAGACACAGTCCTTTTTTTCAATCAATCAAAACCTACGGTTTCTATAAAATCAATTCCCATTCAAATTCACAGACAACAACTTGAAAATTCATCATTATTCCAATTCACAAATCACAATCAATTTGGAAAAATATAAGTTTGGAATTTTGAATATCATCTCCACTAGATGTATTATTGTTCTTCTACTTCGGCTTCTCTACTATTTTTCATGCGATTTATCGACGGCTACTTCGGTTTTACGGGTTTGATTGCCAAATTTTGAGAAGGAAAATGGAGGGTTCTAAGAATGAAATGAAAATGGACAAATAAAAAGAAATGGAAAAAACTAAAACGACTCCATAATGATTGAGGATAGGATACTGTGACACGTGTCCAGGGAAACTGGCTCTTTTATATTGTTAAGGATACACGGAGCATAAATTAATAAGTTTTAGACTCAATCCGTAATTTGTTACAGGCAAAAGATTAACACTACTCTTCAGCAACAATTCATTCATATAGTCATCCCCATACATCCGTCCTGCAACCTGCATTTATTTCGAGCTTCACTTCAAAATATGACTTCACAAATAAAGGCTGCAGTCTTCTTATGCTCACACTGTCTTCCACGGGTTCCAAAATCATTTCTACCATAAAAGTCTTGTATGCTTCCAAATTAGAAGAAATCAATGAATATTGGTAACAATGAATCTAAAATATTGACAACCTGTGGATGGTAAATCAACATGGAAACTAAAGGTATTCAAAATGGTTACTTTTTCAGCAGTAATATCAGTCACTCTTTTAAATCCTGCATGAGATGAAAAGTATATATTATGTACAAGTGATGCTAAAGCAGTTCAGATTCTCGGAAAAAATTACAATCCACATATTTAATCGAACAACTTTTTGGTATCTTTCATGTAGTAACCTGAGAAGTTTTGAAGTACTTGTCACAATGTTGGTACAAAATGCTCAGGCTATTTAAAGTAGACTCGTTAAGGAGAAAATCTAAAAAAGAAAAGGCACACATAGATATGCTAGATTCACAGGTTACTTCCAGTTACAGGTGGAGTTCATTACACAACTGAAACAAATAAAGAAGATTTTGTGCACCTGCAACTGATCATCTAAGTTCTTTATGTTGAGTTCGGGAGACATGGGCCTCTTCAATGTGCCTAGTAAGCAATGATAAACCGTAATGTGAAGCACTTGAAGCAGCATAATAAGATGTCACAGTGAGTTGAGTGAACTTCGGAAGTGCGTAGCCTGTGAATAAAGGTATTGATAATGAACTTTAAGATATATGAATGAGACAGGTCAAAGCTTCGAAAAAACATGAAGAAAATACTGTTAAGTCATTCTGGTTGCAAATTTGATTTTAAAATTCTTTTCCCATTATACACTGCATTATTAACTAATATAAAAAAATCCAAGTCATATACCGAAAGGGGAGCTGACAGCTTCAGAAGGAAGAGGCACAAGGATCCCATACTACTGTACTCAGAAAAAGCACCAACTCACCATTCAAGAAATTTCATGAAATATGTGAAGTTTTTAGAGATTAAAGGTGTGTTCGGTAGAGATTAAAATCGGATTAAAATTGAAAAACTAGTCATTATTGTTGACTTTTATTAGATGAGTGGGACCCAATAACGGTTATATTTTCAATTTTAATTTGATTTTAATCCTTACCGAACATGTCCTAAACAATCAAACACATAACAGAACGTTGAATATATGTTTATAGGAAGTATAAGTCATGGGAGTAAATTAAGAATGAAACAATTCTAAAAAAATTAGAAATGCAATAGATAAAATAAACGTGGCCAAAGATATAGCTTTATATTACCAAATGCTTGAAAAAAGCACACACGAGAACATTATCGAGCAAAAACTTGTCATGGTATCAAGACTCCTAATTTACTTACTCGTGCGTGTACTTTTGGGTGTTGGCTCTCTGTTCATAGTAATCGGCGCTTGAATCTTAGGTGCCATCTGGGTTCGAATACCCGGCGTGCATTGCTTCAAGTTCTTGATCTGTGATCTTGGTCAGAGCAATTGTAGCATCGCAGTTCGGCCATTTAGTTCTTGGTTATAGTAGGTTGTTTCCGGTGTCTATGTGGCCCCTAGTTCGTAAGTTCATAGGTTCAGTTAAGCCGTCTCCCTTCGCCTACTAGTGTTCGGTCTCGATTCTTGTCACAGTTTGGCCATTTAGTTCTTGGTTATAGAAGGTTGTTTCCGGTGTCTACGTGGCATTGCAGGATTTTTCAATCTTAGGTCGGTGATTCTACATCTCAGATTTGGTTCTGCATCTTAGTTTTGGGTTCTCAGGTTACATGTTCTCTTTTTTCCTGAGGTTTGGGCTGTGGTATTGTTGGGTCATTGATTTGGGCTATTGTTTAATTGAGTATTGGATAGTCATGTTTGGGCTATTGTTTTAACCTCTGTAGCACGGACACTTCAATTAGGGTAGCGTATTCGTGTCCAACACGTACCGACACTTCTCGGACACTCTACCGTAATCATTTTTCTTTTCATATTAGAAATATTATATATTGTTAATTCAAAAGTATTAGCAAGTAACAAATAGGTACTCATGTCTAAAAGATTTCAACAAAAAAATTAATAACAAGCATAAAACTAAATTTATACTACATAAATGAATTTATTAGAAAAATTATATATTGTTAATTTAAAATTTTTAGCAAGTAACAAATAGGTACTCATGTTTAAAATATTTCAATAAGAAAAATTAATAAGCATAAAACTATATTTAGAACCTGTTTAGCAACAATTAAAAACCAATTAAAATTGAAAATATGGCCGTTATTGGGTCTCACATGTCTAATAAAAGTCAACGGCAAATTTTTAAATTTTAATCCGATTTTAATCTCTACCACAGGCTTTTATACTATATAAATGAAGAATTTTTAAGAATTTAATCAACGTATCGTGTCTGTACTTTTTTTAAAAATCGCATGTCAACGTATCCGACACGTATCGTGTCGAACACACGTGTCGTGTCGGTGCATCATCGGTTTTAACTAATTATTAGTCGAGCTGAATTGTTTGGATTGGGTAGAATTTATTTAGTTGAATTGTGATTTTTTGGTTGGACCATACATAATTTCATCACGTTAACCGATAAGAATGAGTTTGTCTGCATCGCTTCACTAGAAAGAATTACTCTTCATGCACCTTCTACTTTTTTTTTATTGGTTGAAGGCAAAGGTAATCTGTGGGGACCTGATTATGGCTTGGATCATCGGATCGATCGATGCGCAGATTGTTCTTAACCTTAGACTTTAGTCAACCCGTGCTATGTAGGACTTGTTGAAGAAAATTTATACTCAAAGCAGCAATACTCGAAGGCTTCAATTGGAGTTTGAATTGACAAATTTCTCTCAGGACTCTCGCTCTATTAAAGAATATTATTCTGATTTTTCTAACCTTAGGACTTAGTACATAGATATTATCTACGCTTCGGTGTCATCTGATAGTTTGGAGGTTGTCCAAATTGTGCATGAAGTAACCAAGAAGGATCAATTTCTCAAGAAATTGAAAGCTGAATTTGAACCCCTCGGGTTTAGTCTTATGAATCAAGAATATATTTCAACATTGGATGGGTGTTTGGGTGAATTAGTGAGGAAGGAGCAATGTCTTATCACTAATACCTCTTTAGAACAACAGCAAAATCAAGTAGCACCGATTTTTGTTGCTTACGTGGCTCAAGGGAAATTCAAACCTTGTGAATTACAGATGTAAGGGGTTTGGTCACATGGCTCTTCAGTGTCTCAGAAAAGTTTGCAATTATTGCAAGAAAGCTGGACATGTCATTAAAGGGTGTCCTCGCCCTCCACGCAAGACCAGAACAAGTTATGTTGTTGCTGTCACTTTTGCCTCCAGTTCTGCACCGCCACCTACTCTCGCTCGAGTTCCAGCCTCTTCTAAACTTGTCCAAAACTCCATCACTCCTGAGATAATCTAACAAATGATCATTTTTGCTTTATCTGCCTTGGATGTCTCAGTATTCCATCAACTACATCTACTTGGTTATTAGACTCAAGTTCTTTTAATCATATGACTCATAATCATTTGTTGCTTAGTAACCTTAAGACCATATACTAGGTATCTCAATATAAACATTGTCGATGGTAACACTCTTCCTCTCTCAACCGTGGGAGATTTATCAACTAATCTTATTTCTATTGGTCAACTTGTTGATAACAATTGTACTGTCCTTTTTTTCTTCTGGTTGTCATGTGCAGGATGATGTGTCTGGAGGACTATTGTGATGGGGCCTAAGGAGGGACATCTATTTCCTGTTTCACCGAAGCTTGTTTCATCTTTTTCTATTGTTTTTAATTGTGCTACTTTTGATATTTTTAATTGACGGAAGAAATTGGATCATCCCAATTCTAATATGTTACAAACACTTGTTAAACTCTTGCTTGCTTAGTGTGTGTTTGATGCACATTTTGTAGGAGTGAATTTTTTTGATGTGATGTGATGGAGAATGTGGTTAAAAAAGAAAAAATTATTGATTTGATGAAAAATATTATTTTATTGAAGAATGTGTGATTGAAAATGAGTAGAAGAATGAGAATAAAAATGAGAATGTGACCCAAACAGTGGCTTAGTAATAAAAATTATGTTTCGATTTTATCTATTTCTCTTGATTGTGCTTCATGTGAACTTGTTAAAAGTAAGGTTTTACAGTTCACAGCTCATGGTTCTCATGCTTTGCATATGTTCGATATTGTTTATAGTGATGTGTAGGTCGATGATTATAGTCACTTCACATGGGTTTATTTTCTCCATGCAAAGAGTGAAGTTTTCTCTGCCTTTCAAGCTTTTCTTGCCCTCGTTGACAACCAATTTTCCTCAATCAAAATCTTAAGATTTGATTTGGGAGGTGAATATATGTCTAATGCATTTCAATCTTTCTTACAAACTAAGGGTATTATTTCTTAACGATCTTACCCTTCCTCAACAAAATGGGATGACAGAACGCAAGAATCGTTACCTTCTTGAGATGGTTAGAGCTCTTCTAATTGAGTCTTCTGCTCCTCGTTTCTGGTGTGAAGCCTTGTCTACTGTTGTACATCTTATAAATCGATTGTCTTCTCTCACTCTTAATAATGTTTCTCCATTTTATAAGCTCTTTGGTCATTATTCCACATATTCTCATCTTCAACCCTTTGGGTGTGTTTTGGTCACTTACAGTTTATGAAAGGACAAAACCTACATCGCCATTTGTCGAGTGTGCCTTTCTGGGATATGGTGAGACTCAGAGAGGGTATGTTTGTTATGATCCCAAGACACAATGAATTAGGATATCTCGTAATGCTATTTTCTTTGAAAAACAATCTTTCTTCACTTTAGAAACTGTCGTTCATCATCCTGTGTTCTCTGTCTTGCATGATTTTCCTATAGAATCCTCTCGGTACAAGCCGGTTCTTGTTTATACTCGTACACATGCAGCTCTGGTCATTACTCTTAAGCTTCCTTCTCAAATGACGACCCCTACAAGCCTTCCCGATCCTCCACCTACGACATCAGATCCTTCACTAGAAGATCTTTCGCCTCATGTCACTTTTTGTCGCGCTTCTCGCGTTCCTTGACCACCAGATAAGTACGATCTTTCCTCCTATAGCTCTATGTCTGCTACTCTTAACTCGATTTCCATTCCTTCCTCATATAAACAGGCTATGGAACAAGAGTGTTGGCAATAAGTAAAGAATGCAGAACTTGAGGCCCTTAAGGCCAACCAAACTTGAGATCTTGTTCCATGTCCACAGGCTATGAAACCTATTGGAAGTAAATGGGTCTACTTAGTCAAACTTTGTTATGATGGTTTGGTTGCCTTGGGTAATTGTCAGGAGTATGGAATCGATTATGATAAGACATTTGCTCCCGTGGCTAAAATGACAACTGCTCGCCTCTTGTTATCGCTTGCAGCTTCCCGATCTTGATATTTATATCAAATGGATGTAAAGAACGCATTCTTGCATAGAGATCTCAAGGAAGATATTTATATGAAATTTCCATCTGGTATGCCTCTTTCCTTCATCTGATTCTGTATGTATGCTAAAACACTCCTTGTATGGTCCTAAGCAGGCTCCTTGAGCATGGTTTGACAAGTTCCGCTGCACTCTTTTGGATTTTTCCTTCATTCAAAGACAGTATGATGCATTTATGTTCTTTCATAAGAGTACTGTTGGCATCGTTTTCTTGTTGGTATGTGGATAATATTATTATCTCTAAACCTGATCACATCCTTATTCAGAAACTTCAATAGCATCTACACTCGATTTTTCATATGAAAGACCTTGATCATCTCACTTCCTCGACTTAGAAGTTCACACAGCATCGCATGGCATTTTCTTAAATCAACGTAAGTATATCCCAGACTTGATTATGTTAGCTGATTTATATGAAGCTACCTCAGTTGATACTTGATACTTAGAGCTTAATGTTAAATAATGAAACGACGAAGGTGATATTGTTCTAGACCCTACTCTATCGGAGGTTGGTAGGTAGTCTCATCTATCTCACTATAACACGTTCAGATATTTCCTTCGTAGTTCTTACCGTCAGTAAATTTATGGATACTCCGCGTCATCTACATTTGTTAGATGTCTACCGCATAATTTGCTACCTTATTGAGACTCCTTATCGTGGTATGTTCTTCCCTAAGGGGACATCTCTTGAACTCATCGATTATAGTGATGTTTACTGGAGGGTTGCCCTGATTCTCGTCGATCTACTACTTGGTGGTGTATCTTTCTGGGGCAATGCTTTCATTTCTTGGAAATGTATAAAAAAGGATTATGTTTTTAAGTCCTCCACTGAGGCCGAATACTGCGTTATGTCAGCTGCATGTTCTGATATTGTGTGGCCGCGTGGTCTTCCAGCAAAACTTAGTATTTCACAATCACAACCTACTCCTCTCCTGGTGACAACACGAGTGCTATTCAAATTGCAGCTAATCCTATGTATTATGAACGCATCAAACATATTGAAGTGGGCTATCATTACATACGAAACGCCTATGATTCCAATGTTATCACTCTCCCTCATGTTTCCACTTCTCAATTGATAGCAGATATCTTCAACAAAGTTTTGACTCGTCTCTGTCATAATTTTTTTGTCAGCTTGTAGAGTCACCAACATCAATTTAAGGGGGGTATTAGAGGCTTATTTTCAGCAATTTAATTTATGACTTTCCTTGTATAGCCTAATCACATAGTATAGAATATAGGATTGCATTCCTAATTACTTTCCATGTATAGCTTTGTAATACCTTATAAACTAAGGCAATACACACGAGAACATCATCGAGCAAAAACGTGTCAGAGTGAACTATTAGATCTAGAGTGAAACCTCCCAGATAGTCACATAATTTCATATAAGGTTTATCCCAGCTCTTTTTTTCAATGTAGTCACTATATGCTCATATTAAACATATATGATTGACAGCATTTAATTCCTTGATTTGTGATAACCGTAAAATTCTCTAATGTTTTCATATAAATAATGCACAAAATATCAATATCAGGTATACCTCCAAAAGCAGCACTAGCAGTGGATAACATTAGCAGAGGAGGAAGCTGCCAGAGAAGAGAAGGGAAAATAATATATACAAGGAAAATAGAAAAAGAGAAAGTAGGAAAAATGAGATTTAGTAAATAGTAAAATTAAAGAAAACAACGGGAGTCATACCCCAATTACAAAAGGAAGCCACTTTGGCCCCTTCACATGTTTCTGGACATAAGGGATCCCTGAAAAGATTTTTCACCAAGAATGATGAACCACAATGAGATAATAATTGAAACGTGCATGGAGAAGGCGAGGGGAAGAATCAATTTCCATACCTGTGTTGAAAGCATGCACTGCACTTAGCATCCCACCAAGCCCGGAGCCAACCTATTTATGCAATTCAAATAATATTAGTGACAGTAAGGTGAAAATAACATGAAAATGACCGTAACCCATGTACAAATTGTTGATTACAATTCTGAACTCAGAAAGAAAAAGTTAAACAACAGGTTTTACAGAAAGTACAAATATCAGTACATGCAAACGAGGTCAACAATGTTTGATATAGAAGCTAATGAGGCAGATAATAGATAGCCAAGTTATTCATCATCATATGTATTTGCATTTGTTATTTTGTTAGGAATTATTTTCTTTTAGTTGTAATTGTTAGATGATGCAGGTTAAGTATTATGTTGAGAGGTGTCCATTACACCCATTAGGCCATTGCCGCATTATTTAATGGACTCAATACCACTCAATAAGATGGGATTCCTTTATACAATTTCAGACTTCATTCTACAGTGTTCTCTCTTATCCACATGAGAAACAACTCCAACAAAGGTTCAAAATCAAAAGTACTCTAAAAAAAACTAGTCATTCATTAAAACTCGAAAACATATACGAATATACTAATTTAACGCCGAATGTAGCAATAGAAAAGTGAACAAAAATAGTAAAAAGATACTAGTACCACGGCAGTGGCATCGTGCAGAACAGGAGTGATTTCCCATTCCAAGTTTTCCTGTTCCAAAACAGTTGAATATATATTTTCAATACGGGAAAAGAAAAATAAGGTAGTCCAAATGCTCACGGACGCATATGATCGAACAGATAATTGGCAAAGTGGAGAATTTGCATTATCTTATAAATATATACGTACAGAACTAGGATTTAAGAGAGAGAGGCAGCGGGGGCAGCGGGCCGATCCGAGGCCCGGTTTAATGGTGGGATCATGGTGGAGATTCCCCGTTCTCAGCTTCTCCTCGTACACTTCTCGGGTTCCCATCTGTTTCAATTTTGGCTCAATTAGGCGGTAGTCTCAAATATATAACTCTGTACTTCTCAACTGGTTTAAGCCCCGTTTGGCCTCGTTATTTGAAATTTTAATGATTGAAATAATATTTTTTTTAAAAAAAAATTTGCGATTAAAAGAAAGTTTTAAGATTACGTGTAATATTATTTTATTAAAGAATGTGTAATTAATAAAAAGAGATAGAAAAATAAATTTTAATTTTAATGGACCAAATAGGGGGCTAATCTTCACTTTCAGTCCTTGGGCTATCTTAAATATTTCAATTTTGTCCACATGGTTTTGAGATGTTGAGCTTTAAATTTTTAAAGGTTTCTATTTTGTCCATGTGGTTTCCAGTCACTATTTATTTACACATTTTGAGAAATATACAAGTATTGTTCATTTATATATTGCTAATTTTCATTTATTTATAAATTAAATAATTTATAAATGTTTTTCGAAAATGCTTTTAAATTTGATATTTCGTGCTTTTAGCACTTGTTTGGCCCCCATTTTGTTGTCAAATTTTTTCTTCTCTTTCTTATTTTCAACAACACAATATTCCGTAAAATAATATTACACGTAAATCAAAATTTTCTTATTCTTTTTTAACAATCTATTCTCCAAAAAAACATTATTCTAAAAATTAAAATTTGTAGGAATATGGCCAAACAGAGGCTTAATAAATCAGCTTTAGTTGTAATGAAAAATAATCAACTACGAGAGGAAACGATAAAGTGCTTTTGTTTCAAAATATTGTCTATTTCAAAAGCATAATATTTGCGTTCGATAAACAAAATTGATTTATTGCATTGCATATATACAATTATTAAAACTGGCCTGTATTAATATTAAAGCATGTTCGATAGCACAAAATTTTCTAGGGAAGTTGGACTTCGTTTTCCATCTTCCACCTTTTAAGCTGTTTGGTAGGCTAAATTTTCCATTAAATTCATTTTCCACCAAATTATATCCCTTTAATTGACAATCTCAATGAAAAACAAAGCAAAACGAACACCAAAAGATCCAAATTTTCAATATTTTCCATGTAAAAAATTATACCAATCAAACATAATTAATTGACAATTCCCAATAAAACAAGTTCTAGATAATTCAATTCCCCGAAATTCATTTTCTTTTCACCCAAATTTCATTTTTCCAATCAAACAGACCCTAAATATCATTGGTATTATTATATAATTTATTTTTTACTTTTATAATATTATGTAATATTAATAAATACTTTTTTTAAGACATTCGCTTTAATTATTTTTTAAAGTAGATGAAATACGTGATTAAAAAGTTGTGAGACTTGTGAAATATGTGATTGAAAATGATTTTTTTAAAAAAATAAGTTTAAAGAAGTAATGGTCAAACAGGGGCTAAATCTCAAAAAACCTAGGACAAAAAAATGAATTAACTTAATTAAATAAGGTTAAAATTAATATTTCAATTACAAATAATTTGAGAAATTAAAAGTAGAATATGAGAGAGAGAGAGAGAGAGAGAGAGAGACTATTTTTTTACTTCTAAAATACTAGCTACCAAATTTTATAGATTCTTCTAAAATTTACCAAAATACTTAACGACTTCGGTAAGTTTACAATCAGAAGTTGATCTCTAAAATAATATCAAGCAAGGGCGAAGCCAAGATTATTATTTAGTGCGGACACAGTACTTTTGATGTGTTCGTATCCTCTACCACCACTAGAATACTAGATTGAGACTTTCGTTTCGGTTGAAAACCCTGTTTCATAGTTTATAAGAAAATTAAATATAATTTTAAACTACATCAATTTCCAATTTCCAACATTTATCACAAATCATAAAATTCACAATTCACAAATTCCCCCAATTTTCATAAATCATAAATCATTAAAATTCTCATACTAAATCATCAATCAAATTAAAGAATCAAAATTAATTAATGCATTTTGTTTCTATCACCCTTCAATTTTTACTCAGCTGACAGGAGCTAATGCATTTGAGTTCTATCAAATGCCCCATTTTGCATAACAAGAAAACTTTGAGTTCGTATTTTTCCTTCCGCAAAAACAGGCATGGACATTACATTTGAATCGAGACTAGAATAGAAATCAGACAATAAAATTAAAAAAATGAATGAAAAAAGGAATTAAAGCCCACTACTTAATCTTTGCACAAAAAAATGAAGCAGTCAATAGGAACAAATATTCCAAAGTAATCTTTGCACAGATTATAGACTTATATACTAAAATTACAGTGGAGGAAGTCGACGGCAGGTCACAAACTCACAGGCAAGTCCACGGGCCACGGCGATGACGGGCGATGCAGAGAGAATAAGACAAAGGGTGGAAATTTGGTGAAAATTGAATTTGTCGATAGTTTAAGCTGATTACATATTTAATCAGGTTTTGGATTTTGGGCCAGTACCAATAGGCCTAATGTTCTAAAAAAAGGGACCCAAAACAATTTAAGCCCACTACTTTTTAAAAGAAAAAAAAAAAGTCCAAACCAATAGCACTTCATCTTCTTCATTTCCTCCGCGATCAGACTGTCACTATACCATTTCAGTCGTCGGCACCGAGAATTTAAAGGAAATGTGCCAAAGTTCAGTGTGGGCATGTGCCACCCTTCATGGCTCCGCCCTTGATATCAATGATCCTAAATATTAAAGAGTTGGCTTTTAATCTCTTGAGCATCCATTTTAGCCCACTATTATGTAATACATGCATTGCACATGATTTTTTTTTATGTTGTAACATATTTTTATTCAAATAATTAAATAGTTATAATTAATAAAAAAAAGTGCGAATAAGAGTATGAATCATTACATATTAGAAAGTTCTATTTCATATTTTGTTAATAATGTTTTATTTAATTCAACTATTAATAATTTACATTGGCTTTTTGTATAAAAATAGTAGTGTTGATAAGTTACATTTAATAATGCATTAATAGCATTTATATAGTACAATACAAGAAGCAATTCTTTTATTCAATCATATTCAATAAACATGCAATGCCCCCGGCTTCGTAAGGATTAAAATCTATATTTTAATTTAAGTTAAAAGTCAATAATTAATTGTAACCACATATTTTATGAGACAAAAAACTTTTTAACCATACATTTCATCAATTATTATCAAAATCTATTAAAAGTATTATTTTAATCCCCACCAAACAGGGACAATAAATCAACTAATAAATCCATTAGTTTTCCATAAACATTAGTTTTTCACCAATATTTTGTTGAAAACTAACTCTTAATCTCAAAGGTACAAAACTCATTAATATTTTGATCGACATATACTTCAAGAAACTTTCTTGCAACACTGCACGCAAGGCCGGTCCTGTTTTCACGGATTGCAGGTTTGGCTCCCGAGGTTCAACGCCTCCAGACTGCCCTCACCTCATTTTTAGACCAGCAAACCCGAACAACATGTATGCTATGAGTAGGATGT
>CAIGRF010004406.1:0-10034 GCA_903798235.1 Fraxinus ornus | reverse complement strand
ATTCCTTCTAGTGATGTTATTTGGTTGTCATTAAGCCATAGATCTTCTAACCTGCAGAACCAACTTAGAGTGAAGTGTATAGGAATTATTAATACAACTTCATGAGTGAAATAGAAATTCATACTGTTCCAATTTCTCAATGTCATTAATTTCTGTAAGCTTATTAGCTGACACATCCAAGAGCCGGAGATTTACTAATGCTGATAGGCCTTCCATTTTTGATATACCATTATGGCTCAAGTATAGTTCTTCTAGTGCAACGCACTCCTGCAAATCACAAAAAAATATATATATTGATGCAAGTGTTGCCTAGACTTTAGAAGAAAGAATTTTATACAAAAGCTCTTAATCAAAAAAACTCTCGAACAATAAATACCTCCAATCCTGTAATGGAAGTTAAACGATTACTCTGCAGGCTAAGCTTCTTAATGCATTTCAACCCACAAAGATTAATTGCTCGAATTCGATTCCGTCCAAGCCATAGCTCTTGCAAGCTTGTTGAGTTTTGAAGGTTCTCCATTACCTGCAGGAAAAATACTTCTCTGTCAGGCAATTATTCTTAAACAAAAAATATATACTTCAAAGTTGAGCAACTTTCTTAAATTACACCTATGATTCCTATGTGGAGAACAGATCTTCTATAAAGCACATTAAAAGAAAGTGTGTGCTTCCATCTTAAAATAACAAAATATTATAGCATAATGAGGAATATGATCATTTGTTGAAAGTGAAGTAGTTAATAGCACTCTACACATATTTTTTGAGAAATTAAATCCTGACCCGTAATCTGTTTGATCCAAGCTCAAGAATTTGCAGTAAAGGTAAGTGTTCAATCTCCTCCATCTTGATAACTTCATTTTTAGAAACATAGAGCTCTTTAAGGGTGCTGGAGACCATAGAAAGTCCATTAAGAGATGAGATCTCATTGAAAGAAATGTCAAACACGAGAAGCTGCTTGAATATGCTAACATCAGGAATTTTCTTCAACTGATTATCCCGGAGAACTAGCTCCTGCAAAAAATATAAATAATTAAAAAAAATCTCTTGTTATTTTGACAGGACAAAATAATTCTTGAAACACCTCGTATCTCAGTTCCAAAAAATTCTTTAAGCCCATGTTTGGTACACATTAAAATTTTCATTTTCATTCTTCTACTCATTTTCAACCATACAGTTTTCAATAAAATAATATTTCTTATCACATCAATAGATTTTCCTTACTTTTTAATAACATATTTCCCATCATATCACTATTTAAAACACATTCTTTTCTCGATAATATCTATCAAACACACCCTAGAATACAATTTTTTTTTGTCTTTTATGGGGAGATTTTGCACAAGTGGTCCCTATTTTATGCTCCCTGTGCTAAATCAGTCCCTAATTCGACTTATCAACTTGCCGACTCTCTAACTAAACATTCTCATGTCAATTGCTTCAAGAATAACGGATCGAGATAGACATAAACATTCTTGGCAAACTTCTATTTTACGGAGACATGACAAATAAATAAAATAACTATTCAATTTGACCAAATTAGATCCATCAATACATCTGATTTCGTTCATTACTATCTTTTTAATTAATATTGCGCAACTAGATTCACAATTTTCACATGTAATAAAAATTGTATGTTTATGTCACGGATGGCATCGTGATCGCAACCTAGCCCTTGACCAAACAAAATGGCAACTAATGTCCAGCCGTAGCTCAACATCAACCTCAATCAATCAATCGGTGAGGCTAAGTTGCATGATGCCAAATTTTATATGTTCTTTCTTATAAAAATCATAAGTAGCATAACCAGGAACTGCTTTTGTGACGAGACGTATGCCCTTTTTCGAGCCTTTGAAAAGACATCCATACTTGATGGGGTCGTCGTTTTAAAAACTTTTTCAAGCCAAAGTGACATATATAAATGGAACATGGACCAGCAAATTAATCACTAGTGATATGATATGTGGCTGAGATGCTGCACAAATGGAAACTAGAATTTAATGTTTGGTACATGTACATAATCACTACTACATTAAAAAAAGGTAATTGGGTCATTGTCGATGGATGCTAGTGTCTCCGAATCATTGGCACATTGTGCATATTAGATTGACGATAAGCTATGCAAATAGTGTAGGGATAACCGGATAAGATATGACACCAAAAAGAAACAATTCTCTAATATTTTAAAATAAATTATTCAGTTGTGCATTTCGCATTAACATGCCTTTACAGCCACAAAATAATGACCCGTGTGCGTGGAGGAAGTTGATCTCACAGTTCTCATCTCCCATTCAGACCAAGTGCTTGGGTGGCTATTGTTAAAATAAGTATAAACCACACAGATTTTGAGCGACAAAAGTAAATGAATTCGATTATCGGCTTAAAGTTTTAATGAATTAGTTGTATATCAAAAAGTAAGTTAAATAGGGTTTTTGAAATAGCGTGACATTAATAGTAGGTTAAGATTTGAGATGAGAATAGAGGTGGTCTGATCTAATATTTGTGACTGTTGGTGGTGTCAACAAGCTGAGTATTGGCATCAGTTAAATTTTAATGAAATTAATTCGAGATATTGGGGAAGAACGAGAAATATGTTCTCTTCGTGTTTCAATTTTTAATTTTGAATTTTGTGTTTTGAGCGTCTACTTTGATATTGCTGAAAACACGTTCTCTTTGTTATTTTGAAAAATTGTTTTCAAAAATAAAAAAAATGAAGTTTTTGTTTGGTTTTAACTGAAAACAGTCAAAATGACTTTTTTAGCGTTTCTCGTTTTCTTTGTAAATTTTAAACTCTTTTTTGGAAATTTGTTTCTGAAAATAGGTAAATAAACGCGTTTTCAGTATTTTCGAAAACTGAAAAATTGAAAATGACCTAAAAATAGTAAAAGAACATGCCTTAATTATTTTCAAATTTGGGGTTCTCTAGTAAAAGTTTGAACCGTGCTCAAGAGTGGAGGAATAAAATTTTAAATCTTCAAAAAGTAAAATACCAAAATTTGTGAGGTCAGTGGACCCACATGACATCATGATGTGCAAATAAAAGTTTTACTTTTTACTAGATTTAAAGATAGACTTGCTTGTATTAGAAGATTGGACAAAACTTTCACGTCCTCAAAATATGACGAACAATCGATATTGTAGAGTTTCTATGGTAACGAGGAGTTGATACAGTAAACACGATGGAAATACAAATGGAGAGTTTGATCTTCTATATTAGAAAGAGGACTAAAAGTGAGGGTAGCTATGTTAACGAGTCGAGTAAAAAAAAAAAAAGCTCGAGCCAGGCCACGGGCTGGAGCTGACGCCCCAAATCCGGACTGAGCATGAACTGTCGAGCTTTTTTGCCATCCCTAGTGGGTTTTATAAAATTGGTGGTTCAAAATGAGTTTTAAGAAATAGAAGCCAAATGGAGGGGAATTCATTATTTATCAATCAGATTTGGGAGATTATGTTACGATTGGAGTAAATGACAATCTCTTAGATCAATTATATACACCTGGGAGTTTGTTTCGTGTTCACTCACGATATCATTAAACAACTTTTGAACTTTAATAGGGACAATACCTTTCTGATATTGTGAAAGAACTTTCGCAAGTCTAACCAAATCTTTTAGACAAAATCTCTAATAAAATGTAACCAACCATCAATATGTTCATGAAATACGCAACCACACCATCACTAGTATGTTCATGAAAAGTAGAATAATACTATTTATAGTCAGCGATTGTAATAGTCGTGTTGTGTGATAACATGTTATTTGAAGAATTAATTTCCCTTGATTCTATTAAATCAAATAATAAGTTAATCTATCAAATAACAAGTTGTCATATAAGATGACATTGACTATGAATTGTATTATTGAAAATATGGTTTTACACAAATATATTACAAATTGATTATTGAAATAAACAACCATACCGTCATCATACATAGTTATTTAAATATAGAGGCATGCATTTAAGTAATGAATCCCTCGTTTGAGTCCTATTTTTTTTTAGAATGGATTTTGTGAAAAGTAAATATATTTTTTTTAAAAGTTTTGTGTACCGTCAACCACTACCCAACCAGTAACGGCGATGGTGGTGGTCAACCAACAATCACACTGGCACAAGAAGCAGTGATTGTTTCCTCTTCTTTGATGCTTACATATGCACTGCATGACATACAGAATTGACATGGTGGTGGTGATAACGATAGTGGATAGAGAGAGAAAATGGGGGTTGATTTAGGATTTCCATTAAGTGATGGAGAGAGAAAATCGAGGTTTTGATTAGGGTTTCTTTTTTCATCTTTTTAACGTAATTGAAAGATCTGACCTAATTTCTTCATCTAAATCTATTTATCTAATGAGCATTATAGGCGAATGCTAATTTAGTAAGTATCATACCCAATAAATTATGTATATCATATTGTGACCTTTATCGTAATTTTATTGAGGTTCGTTAGGATTTAACTTTATTATATACAATTCAATATACCCAAGTATTAAACGAATACTATGTCGACATTTAGCTTTGTGTTACTTTGTATATCCAGTAGTGTAGTCTAGAATTAAACTTCCATCTCATTTTCATAAAATTTATATCGATATCACTATATTAATTCAATTTTAAAAATATGATCTTTTCTGCTGGAAAAAAAAGAAAGAACGATCTCTTCTCTTTCTCAAAGCCGACTACAAAATGAGAACCAACCGCTAGAGAAACCGCTCAAACCATACATTTTACATCCCTAATTGCCAATCATTCCCTAATAAATATTCTTTAAACACAACATGTAGAAGAGTGCACGTCGTCTCTTTCTTCAAACTTTATATACAAGTAGCACGCTTTTTCTCAATTTTCAATTGTACTCTTGGTGCAATTGGCATTTTTGACAAATTTATATGCGAAAAAGATGAGATGAGTAGTCTTGAGCACCAAAAAATTGTTTCATTCGCTATTTGACAAAGTATAGGCCACTAACAGGCAAGTTGTGGGTCGATGCATCCGAGGTACAGAGGAAGAATCCATAAATACTAGGATTGAATGAGACATTACTTGCTTACTTTTAGCTCCATCAGCCCCCACAATGTTATGTTGAAAGTGATAACCTTGCAGAAATCTAAACGTTATTTATGGGAATAAAATAAACTGGATAACCATCGATTCATAAAATACTGGGAAAATTGCAACTTGATGTGGGAACCACCAGACTATCAACAACTTCGGTAATTGTCCATTTATGTACTATTGCATTTTATGATATCATCATCCTTCTCGAAGAATGAAATAAACAGGGATTAGTTGGGAATCGGACTATCTGAACAATGAAATTAGGCCAAGCTTGACCAGAACTTTTGTGGTTTATATTAGATATAGAAAGATCAAATATTCTTGAATCCCAATCATATTCAACTATAATAAGATAAAAAGATCATCATGGCTTACTGATTATTAGACTTCTTTGGTTAGAGGATCAGCCTTTTAAAATCTCAAGAGGAAAGTCCGGATCTCCATTGGACCGAGCTCGACAGTGAGAGTCGACATGTCCACAGGACCACCTCTAATTGGATCCGGGTCGTTGCCATTTTGACCTTCAACTTTCCAAGTCATCCTCTTCATTTCAGACTTATCTTGGTTTGCTGATAAGCTTGTTTCCTTGAGCGCCTTTATCTGCATTGAAAGAACGAGTTTAATATAGACTGGGACAAATTTCAGATCATGTATTTCCAAATACAAACACTATATGTCAGTTTCTGATCCTTTGCATCGTACCCTTCACCAACTCAGTCAAAGGGACAGTAAGGAATTTAATTGCATGTTTGATAAAGTATAGTGTACAACACTTGACAGTACTAAAGAAGAAAAGAAGCTAAAAATCTTGTCCATTGTAGTGTCTATTCATTTCAACCAAACACGGTCTAGGTGGGACTGGACAAACATGATAGTGGTGCTAAAACAGCAATTTCAATACATTCTTGGATGAATCTTATTTTACTCCTATACCTTAGTATCAAATATCGACATGGAATTAATTAGATTTATACTACTTACAAATTGTAATGCTCTTGATGCACAAATTTCCAAGAAAGTATTCTGAGAATCTGATATCATCATCCGTGACAAAAATAGACCGGGAAACAAAAGATTCAAAAAAACCTTACCCCTTGTCATTGGATGAAATGCCGCATTAAAGAAAATGTAACACTTGCAGAGCATACATACCCTTTTTCCAGCGAACATCTTCTTCAGTTCAACTTTTGCAAGCAATGAATACTTCGCATCTTCACCAGCCTACAACATTGATCATGTGACAAATAATATAGAATGTTAAATAGATTACTTTCAAAAAGTATAGTCAAGATACGATTTCCAAGTTCCAGTTTTATATATTCAATATTCAGAAATTAAAAGAGGACCACAAGAAAGATGGACATCACCTCATATAGATGTGCTAAACGGAGGAGCACACTTCCTTCAACCAGCTCCTGAAATATAAATTTCAGGAAAAGATAAGAGGGGAGAAATAATTCACAACATTATAGGGCGTTTAAGCAACCACCTGTAATGTAATCAATGCAACATTAAGAGGTAAACTATAATTTGGATCCATTGCTGTCGCCTTTGTCAAATGAGAAGATATCCAGTTTTCAGCACTCTGCAACAACATATGCTAAATTACCAGATAACAGAATTTGATATTTGATCCTTTGTCAACAAGACCTAAACTTACCTCATGTGAAAAGGCTAAAAGGAGGGGTGAATAAATTTCTTGACCAGTTGTCCGGCGCCAACGTGATCCAGTTCCACGCTCATTGATGCTCATATAATAATTCCCACGGATCTGAGAAAGAAATAGACAAAAGAATGAAGTCTCAGTATAAGCCCTCTCTCGTTGGTGCTCAAAAAATCTTCCTCAGATTTAACAAACACGAGACACAAAATTAAGTGTTTGTTTGACACCTATTTAATTTATAAACATAATTGGTCAAACATATTTTTTATCTGCACATATTGTGGGATCCATAAGTACTACTCACTTATCCATCACTGATTTCTATCTCATTATAATTTAAACCGATATAATCACTTCATAAACCTGCACTAAATATGAATTGAAGCCCTCGTATCAAAGGACTCTTAGTTTTAGTCTAAATTCTCCAGTCAATAACTTGCTCATTGTCATTAGTTTTTCATCTATTAATCATTTTAAGTAAGTTACAGCTTCAAATGTGCTTGTCCATTAAATCTTTCTGATACTGTGTGGAAACATCCAACCCAAAGCATTAAAGAAAATGTATGGAGTAACTCATGATGTCAATTCATACCGTTAATCCTTCACATGTACTATTCACACATACTATCTCATCAAGGGGTTCAACTAAGCCTCCCAGATCATCTTTTATTATGCGCCTGAGTAGATACATAGTTGAAATCAGTTAATTATGTTTGCGTAAAGGAATTGTCAGACCATAGAACTTTACACAAAAGGATCAAAGGAAACGAGTTGGAAGCATTTGGCATACCTATGAAGCATCAATTCAATTTCCCCATCATTAATGCTGGATCCTCCTGTTGCCCGATCAACTAAAACAGATAATTCAGATTTATTGTCCGCTATGAAAATTCCGAGATTGATCTGAAACAAAAAGAATCATTTTTAATCACAATCAGTTCATTTATCCTTTTGAAATGAAAGAAGAAACAAAACCAATGCCCACCAAATTGCAAAAGGCAAATAAATTTCTTCTGGAGTGTCAAAATTGTCCCAGGTTCCTTGAATTTGAAAAGTAAATGGAACATATACACCAGCATCTTGAAAACAAATACTGAATGTTCCAGATGCTGCACGTGCACATGAGACAGTGAATGCATGCGGACACATTTTCATATTTGAAACTGTTAAAAGTAGAATAGATTGAAAAGAGACACAATTTGCACTATGATTAATATGCAGCTTAAATATATAAGATTTCTGAACAATAATAATTATGCAATATATTTGAAGAAAAGGTTATAGAAGAATTTATGAAATTTACTGCAGAACAGAAGATTTGGATAGCAGCCTATGGAATAAGTCAACAATGATTAGTAATCATAGTAATCAACCATAGACACGGATAAAATAGAGAAAATTTTGATTGAGTCCATTATTTTCATTTTTACACAATGGCCATCAATCAATATGTACCGTCTTGACAAATTAAAATGATGAAATCTTCCCCTCTTTAAGGGTTTTCCAATAATTGAGTTAATTATCCAGACAAAGACAATGGCGCAATGTGGCTGAGGATCATGTCAAGTGAAAAATCAGTTAGTTAAACAAGAAGATCTTCTAGCATTGAAAGACAAACAAAATTTCACATTAGGCCTGTTGTTTGATCTCAGAAGATGTGTTTTGTTAATTTTGGTGATTTTTATTCTTTTGAACTGTCACAATATTCATAATTTGGAAAAATCTAGATTTGATATCCAAAAGGGATTCAAATACTTATTTTAGCAGAAACGTTAAATCTTGCTTGGATCTCATCCATCCAGGTCCTCATCAGTCTTTAGGTACCCAAGATCTTACGTAGAATACACTTAGAGAGTCCTCTCCAATTGACGCAGGATGCGTATAACTTGTTAACGAACAATTAGGAACCAGAAGAGAAAGGGGTACAAAGAAGAGAAGAATTGAGAGCAAGAGGAAAATTACTTTAATTCATATATCCATGTTGCCAAATACAATGAATAAGCCCCTCTATTTACAGGGAAAATAAACTAAGAATCTAAAATGAAACAAACTTCTAATAACTATTAAACTATCAAAACAAATCTTATCTAATCTAATTAAATCTATTTTAAATCAATCTCTTAATATGGACTCCTAATTAAAAAATCTATCTATATTTTAATCTCTATCTTGATCTCCATCACCAAAGGGCAAGATCAGTCCTATAGTGTGAAGTCCAAATATTTCATGGGAAGATATGAGTCGTTAGTTTGACAAGTAGTCCAACTGGCTAAAAAGTCCATTTACTTTACACGAATATCTAGTTTTCTTCAAGTAAAATATGTAAATTAAAATTTAAGTTGAAATCAGGACAATTACTGGATAGTAGTTTCCTGCTACAGGTTGAGTAACGGTGAGGTTCCAGTCAGACCTATAATCTCGAACCTGAAAACGAAATGGGATAATAAAGTCAACTGTATAGAAAAAGCACAACAATGGAGATTAATCTACAAGAAGAAAATGAAAAAGCAAGTAATAGAGCAACCAGGTGTCTGTCAGATAACAACCAGCAGACCTAATTACTAATACATGATTATGGAACTACACACGTTATTTTTCCATATATCATAGTTTAGCTATTCATGCCACTGAAGCAAAATTAGCTAAATAATGAAAAATACGCTTTGAGAAGTCAAAGAAACAGAAGAACATGGAAAGCTAATTAAAGAAAATGTCCATGCAGTCANATGTGTGATGCCAGTGATTATGCAGTTGGGGCAGTGCTTGTCCAAATAAAGTGAAAACTACACAATTATAGTACTTAGTAGAAATCATACATCAATCCCTGTGGGTTCGACAACCTTCACTTCATCATTATATTACAAAACTTGACACCGTACACTTGCGGTATTTTCACGTTGTATAAAACGCGTACATGGTGGAGAAAAACAAAGATCCCTTTTTACAGTTCTATTCTTCCATACACGACTCATATGTAAAACGTTTTAGACTGAATGGGTTTTCCATTGAATATGCATACAATTTATAGTTACAAATAATCTATATATGGAAATTCTATTTATGGTACAAATATATTTATGTGCAAGAATATTCTCGTGATTTGGGTGTGTAATTTTCTTCAATCTTAACATCCCCCCTCAAATTGATGCGGGGCGATCAATAAGCATCAATTTACTCACAAGAAACTGATGTCATTGTCGAGTCATCGCCTTGGTAAATATGTCAGCAGTCTGAACATCAGTTGTGATATGTGGAAGAGTAATAAGGTGATTATCATAAGCCTCACGTATAGAGTAACAATCTACTTCAATGTGCTTAGT
>CAIGRF010004405.1:12730-23481 GCA_903798235.1 Fraxinus ornus | reverse complement strand
ATATTTGCATATCATACAGATGCCAAATCATGTGTTACAATATGGGATATTGATCCAATTTTTATCAAACGAGATGTTCGTACTCTTGTACTTATTCTGATATTATTGTTTGTAAAATTTGGAGTGCTTGTTGCTTTATGCTAACTTGATACTATTTTTTTGTCTTTTTGTTAATATCGAATTTTAAACAAATGTGAATTTAATTTAACATTTAACATTATTAGTTCTCGTTTAAATATATATGTTGACATGTTTTAAACATATAACTATAATGTGAATAGGTAAATCGTGGATTAAAACCGAACCAAATCCAAATAATGGTTTGGTTTAGAAAGATTCCAAACCGCATGAAATGATTTGAGTTGAAAATATAACACACCCCGTTCAAATCGAACCGTGTTGACCCCTCTTGGAAATCAACGAACACGCATCAAGCCCGGGGCAACAAAGAAAACAACAAAAAAATGAGGAATGAAATACTAAGATAAGGGAAGCAAAAGTGAAGCCTCGCATTGCTCCCACGAAGAAGAAAAAAATATAGAAATCCGAAAACTAATAGAACTAAAGTATTGAAGAAAATTGAGGTTGGCGGTTGCCGATGTATTAGGCATGATTGTTGGTGGTGTAGGGGAAGTTGGGGCTGAATAGAAGAAAATTATTGTTCGAATTTTTCAATTATTTTCCTCTTTTTTTTATTACTTATTCAATTTTTTTTTTATTTAAAATAATGGTAAAAAATCCTACATAATAAAATTTTGCCTTCTTAGGTCGTGATTAAGAACGAATGCACTAATCAGTTAAAGGTTGGGTTCAATTTGTAAAAAATAAAAGATTAGGGATAAATTTGAAACACTAGGATAGTTGAGGATGCTGTACGTAATTAACCCACCAATAATTTCTCATTCCATCAGATATGTACGTATCCAAGTGGATTGCCAAAAAAACAGTGGGGACTGCAGATGAAGTGACAGACGCCAACCCAATCTATACATACAAAAATCCAACAATATATATATAAATTCCTTCGATTCACGAGCTCCACACCCCCAACCTAAAGGCCTTCTCTTTCAGCCCCCTCACAGGTAACGTTAATATCCATGTAAACCTGCATAAAAACATGTATGTTTTGCTCAATTAGAATTATTTAAAGTAGATCTCGATTGGGGAAAGAGTTTCCCTGAATCTTGATTGTTACAGACGAACTCTTTAATTCCTGTTGCTTTTCTTTTCGGGTTTATCCAGTTGATGATAAATATTCTGTCCCTTCTGGGTATTTATAAAAAAAGTCATAAATTGCTAAATTCAACTGAATTGTACGGTTATTAGATAATATTTTATTTAGATTGTTTTAGCTGATCATATTCTGGAAATGGGTATCACCAATTTTTGGTTTGTAAAGAACTTTTTTTTTTCCTCCATTTGGGAAAATTCAGTCTAGATTTGGTTTTTCTGTCATTATCAATTATTCTGTTGCGTATCTGAGCGGCATGATTGCAAATCGAACTTATTTAGATTGCTGATGAAAGGTTGTTAGAATGATTTTATGCTGTTTTTCTCCATTGCTGTTTTTAAATTAAATAATTATGATTGTTTTTTGCTGCTGTGGTTAATTGTTCTGATATGTGGATAAGTAGGATGTCGACTCCTTCTAGGAAGAGACTTATGAGGGATTTCAAGAGGTTGCAGCAGGATCCACCTGCGGGTATTAGTGGTGCTCCTCAAGACAACAATATTATGCTTTGGAATGCTGTTATATTTGGGTGAGCCTGAAGATTCCATATTCATTAATGTCAATTTGTCTTTTCGTAATTCATTGTTTTTATATGTCTACTTTTTTTTTCTATATTCGTTGTATTGTGATTTCTTAAGTATCACTGCATAACCTGTTATGTGGTTTCTTTTCTGGTGCACATTTGCAGTCCTGATGATACACCTTGGGATGGAGGTGAGTCCTTCTGCTTCTAGAATTTTGCTCATCTCTT
The DNA here is from genome assembly GCA_903798235.1 of Fraxinus ornus. Classification (NCBI taxonomy): domain Eukaryota; kingdom Viridiplantae; phylum Streptophyta; class Magnoliopsida; order Lamiales; family Oleaceae; genus Fraxinus; species Fraxinus ornus. Next base: position 21,499 of record CAIGRF010004405.1, on the reverse strand, counting down.
ATGTATTTTGTTCCCATCTTTTGCTATTTTATTCATATAAATTCACAGTAATTTCGTTGTCTTTTATGTTTATTATCTGAAACATGCTTCCCATTTGTTCCCTTACACCATTTACTGGATAGATAGTCCTCATGCAACATAAAACTAAAATAATGCCACTATTTATTGTATCTTGTGTTTCCAAGATAAAAATCATTTGGAAGACTAAACAACTGCTGATTTTTCATTCTGTTAAATGAATTCTACTGGTCCTATTTTAGAATTCTAATCTTCACCAGAAGATACAGAATGAAACACCTAATAATGAAATTACTTTTTGGTTGTATGCTTTAACTCAATGTGAAACCCATTCTGGAGATGTTCATTTCATACTAAAAAGGGCATTTTTATTCACATGTCACTGTCAATACATTGACTGTGTTATTGTCTCCTGTCTTTTTCTTGACCACTCATGTAAAGTTTTACAATGCAATTACAAATTACAAAGAAAAGGAAAATGGTTCTGAGCTGTTTTGCATGAATTTAGATAGTTCAGTCCTATCTTTATACTGTGTACCTGTGGTGATCATGCTGCATGGGGTAGACTATTTGGTTTTTGATTTGCCTATTGAGAATGCCTTCTTTAGTTTGGGTTTGTGGAAGATATGAGGACTTCACTAATGATACATGGTGAAAGCTTGACTTGCATTAGTTAGAAAGTGCATAATGTTGTGGCGGTTTTTGGCTTTTGTATATAGTAGAAAGCTTCACCAAACAGTTCTAGTCTCTGTCTGTGATTTCTAAAAAAAAAAATAAAAAAAAATAAAAAAAATTGAAAATAAATGCAAGGCTGCAGGACTGGTTGGATATACTTGTAGAAACGTCCATGCTTCACTGTATCCTCCTAACATATTCAGAAATATTTGATATCTCATGCCTAGCATAAAAGAAATGGAAAGTATTTGCTGCAACAATAAGACATTCTTAATCTTTTGAAGTCTGATGTTTGCTTTTGTTGATTAAAGCAGCAACTATTTTATTTTATTTTTATTATGTTGTTGCAACCCAAATGTCATAAATATGTTTTGAGCGTGTCAGGTACGTTCAAGTTAACACTTCAATTCACTGAAGATTACCCAAACAAGCCTCCAACAGTGCGATTTGTTTCGCGGATGTTCCATCCCAATAGTAAGATCCGTATACTGTAATTTTCTGTCTTAAAACTTAGTTTAAAGCATTAAAATAAACCATATAGCTTAATGTGACCTTTTACCTTCCAATTTCCGAAGAGTTTTCTCAGGCAGAAGGATATGTGTAGCTTAATGTGATTGTTGACTTGGAATTTTATCTTTTGATCAGTTTATGCAGACGGAAGTATATGTTTGGATATCCTTCAAAATCAGTGGAGTCCAATATATGATGTTGCGGCTATTCTTACTTCTATCCAGGTACGTAGCTATGGTTGAGTTTTGCATGTGATGTTGTTGGAATCTTGTTGTTCAAAATTGAAATTGGATGAAAGAAGAAAAGAAAAGAAAAAAAAGGGGGAAAATATAGGCCAAAAAATTGGCCTATGTGGCTGCATAAGCCAGTTAGGCTTGCGGCCGCATCTAACCATGCATGATTTTTTTGGGGGCCAAGTCTAAAGCCTTGCGGCTGCATGCTTATCTAGGGAAAAAACCGATATACTATTATCATTTCATACTTGACATGTCAGAATATCACAATATGTAATGATAATCATTGATTAGTAAGGATTATTATTCCACCACCTCTTTTTTAAAAAATCTCAATTCATGTTGTCAGATAAATTCATAAGCCTCCAGTATTTAAGCAAAAATATGTTTGACCAACAACTTTATTCTTGATAAAGGTATCAACCCCGGGGAGGGTGCTACTTGTTCTTTCCCTTTTACTTTGGAAAATATGACATGCCTTCAAAATCTTAAGAGGCATAAAATATTGTGGGTCTTAGCTACACGTTGGCTTGAAATCTGCAGTGGAGAGGCTCATCTAAAATTTTTCGTTTTAATTTTTTACTTGATTTGTTGTTAATTCCATCAATTTAGTTGGAAAATTCAGTTTTTCATGCATGCATATACTGTAGGTTGACCCATCTAGGATGCCAAACTTTATTTGTAATAAAATTATTAATCTATATTCCTTCCATCGTCAGGAATTAATAGACCTACTTGAATTGGTATGGCCTTTTAAGGTGCGAGTGATTTGGGTTTATTAGATGTGCTGTGAGGATAACATGTGCTGTCCTCAATTCTTGTTTATTTTTTTCAAATGTTGAGGGACTTTGGGACTTGTAATTCTTTCTTTTTAGTCTCCATTGGTAATATATTTCTTTAACCCCTGTTTGGTACGCATTAAAGTTTTCATTTTCATTCTTCTACTCATTTTCAATCACACATTCTTCAATAAAACAATATTTTTCATCACATCAATAATTTTTCCCTCTTTTTCAACCACACATTCTCCATCAATCTACTATTCCAAAATACATTCTTCCAAAATAATGTGGCCCAAACACACCCTTACAGCATATTAAAAATGAGTAAATGCGAGCCTCTGTCTTTTTCTCNTAGCTATGTCCTCAACTACGACGGCTACTGGAGTGAGGAAAGTCAGGAATTCTTGAATTTTATATTCCTTGTCAAAATTCCAATACATCAATGAAATTTTTTCCCCAAATTCCGTGTTTTTTTGTTTAATATGATTAGATGTCTGTAATTGAATTCGTCAATGCTTTGGAACTATCCTCGTGTTTCTGATTTACAATTTTTATTCCACTACTATTACAATTTGATGGCAAATTCTTTCTGTTGTATAAGTTCATAATTTATCCTATTATAATATTTTTCATGTACCGTGGCAAATCTTGCTGTTACACATGCCAAGTCTCGAGTATAGTAGGTTTTCAATGTACTTTCTCCATCTCAAGTTGAATACGCCAGTTTAGCTTTGCAAAACTGTATTGGATAGAGCTGCCATTTTGCCTTCTGATGTGTATAGAAAGTGAATGTGGATTTGTCTCCATGTACAGAATGAGATAAGAGTGAAATGTGTTTTGAAAAAATCAATTTAACTGAGTCTACTTAAGAAAGCTGGGCATCTTCAGCCATCTTTTATCTGATCAAGAATTTTCTCTTGCACCTAGCCATATATGGAATAAGTTCCCGTGATACAAACAGGGTTATTTTCTTGCAAGTCATTTACATAAAGTGCAGCTCACGAAACTGAATTACCATTGTGTAAAGTGTATATTTGCACCCTAAAGTTTCAATGGTAATAGAATGTAGACGTCGAAGGAAGGAATTCATCCACACCTTTACTGATTGATTAACAGGAGATACGAAATATCTCATTTTGTTTTCTTGCATAAAGGATCCATATTTGGATGCTGTATTGTTAAGGGAAAAACTAACCACTACTGGAAGATACACACAAGAGGTTTGTTGAGTATGATTCTATATACTTTCCTTTGTCAAGAGAAACTTTACATGACTTATTTACCAACTACATATTACAATTCAATGTTGCTTCATACCAACCTTTGTTGATCAGTTATTTCATATATTGTATCCTTATGGCTAGGCTAGCTAATATTTATTAATTGGTATATAGAACATTTTGTGGGTCTAACTATTTACATGTTTTTGGTTATTATTGCAGTCTTTGTTATGTGATCCGAATCCTAATTCCCCTGCAAATTCTGAAGCTGCTCGGATGTTCAGTGAAAACAAGCGAGAATATAACCGCAGGGTAAGGGAAATTGTGGAGCAGAGCTGGACGGCTGATTGACCCTTGATGCATAGCAACGGTGAATGAATCAATGCAATAGTTTGAAACCTACTTATAAGTAAGATGTACCACTTGAGCAAACTTTTCGATTGGGACACAAAGTTGAAGTCCTGTCATGTATAAGACGTTGAGTTGTGTCTTGTCATGTATATTAGAATGTTATGCATTGATTTTCCTTGGGATTGTAATGCACTTACTCTCTAAATCCATGTTACTTGGCAACGTGATTTATTATTATCATCTCTATCTTTTGTGGCTCATAAATTGTGTAGCAATGAGTTAGATAATCAGTTACTTGAAAATTCAAGTAAAAATATCTTCAATGCTACTTGTACTGAGAGAGAAGATATTCAAATTTAATGTAACACATCTTTAAACTTCTCACTTTTCTTTTAACTAAATACAGTTCAAATAACATAAATATAATTGTGTAGTAGTTGATATAAAAGTACAGTTTCTCAATAAGTTAATACGTCAATTGCACCAGTCTGTAATTTATTTTATTTTTGAGAAAAATCAGGTTTTAGAAATAATAATAACGTATTATCTACAAAAATAATGTATGGGACATAGATCTAAACTGAAGAAACTTTTAAAAGCCATAGATAAACCCCTACCAATCAAACCACATTGTTGAGAAATCAGTCTTGGGGAAAAAAAAAGTTGTATAAAAAAGGACAAAGGACAAGGAAAAGATAACAAATAAAGTATTCGAAATCAAGTTCCAAATGCAAGCATATGCAGGTCGATTCACTGATGAATGCATCCATGAGTATCTTCCCCGTCAGTAGGTCAAGTGCTTGATGTCGTTGTCTTCTTAAAATCAATTTTGTCAACCTTAACCTCTCCATCAATGAGTTCGTAGACATATACAACAACACGCAGACCATCAATGTCCATGAGAACAAAGCTCGGGTTAACATCGTAGGTGATGCTACTGTAGGAACCTGTTGCCGACCCTGGATTTATAACAACTCCGGCCTCATGTTTGTATGCTGTAAACTGATGGGTATGACCGGTCACAAGAATGTCTACGTCCAGCTGCCTCTGGAGCATGGCCAGCGAGTCCAGGTCCCCCCATGGAATGACCTTCAGAAAAGTAAATAATAATGAATTCAGTATATTACTTTCTTTTGAGAACTGTTCCGGTTTCTATGGTTCTCTTTTTGTCTATCATCCCAGCAAATGTTTTGATCAAGAGTGCGTGAAAACTAGTCAAAAGAACAGTTAAGGAGGCAAATGAAAGCTTCTAGACTCTGTGTATGATTCAAAAAGAGGTACTACTATGTATTGTCACTTGTCACTGATCAAGTAAGCAGTCCACCGTAGGGCACGGCTCAACTACGAGGTAAAAAGACACCAACAACAGTTCATGTCTGATGATCAGGAAAAACGAATAACAATCCTAACTCCAAATAGGATAAAGTATCACAAGAAATGAAATCCCACCTGATGACCATGGCACACTCCAAGCTTAAACTGACCAATACTAAGTGTCTTCGTCTCTGGATAACGTGTCTCCTCATCATATTCGCCTCGAGCAATATGCAAGTCTGGGCAAAGAGTCTTCAAGTAGTCATGAACCTCCTGCAAAATATAATCACATAGTTGAAGTCATTCCACACTTTAACATGTTTGCTTTTTCCCTGATCATTGAATCAGATGTACATATAGATAATGTATCCCTTGAGATCTGGAATAATGAGAATCCTACTAAAGAGAGCTGTGATTGTAACTCATAATGCCAGAACTATTTGGTCAAACATGTTGATTAGAGAAGACAAATGAACTGCAAATTTCTCTACAAGGACCCCCTCTGTTTCAAATTGATTAGTTGCTGCAAAACTGCAGCAAGGAAGAACTTTCATTCGTTAAATGATGAGAAATATTTATTCACTTTAATTTTTTATTAACAAATTTTGATGATCAACTCTGCAAAGCAGAGTTAAATGTACAGCAAGCAAAGTGTGTTTGTGCTCCCACTGGTACCAGGCTGCATCCACCCTTGTTTTGCTAAATGCCAAAATTATTAGTCAATTTTCTTGTTTAATAAAATCACTATTTTCCCCCCCCTTCACATCTCCGTGCTCTCTAAACAAAGATTTTAGGTTAGCAAAATCAAGGCTCATGCCTGAAAATTATTAGCCAAGAGTAGAGGTGAATTTACAACGTGAACTCGTTAATCCATTGAAATTTAGCAGCTTCGCCTCTCAAACAAATCAAAGGCGCAGGTGACAATATAACAAAAAAAAAAAAAAAGGTTCGTGTTGTTCCTGAGGAAAAAACAGAAGCTCCATGATCCACTATTGGCAATCATAACTTTCAACAATCAAGACATAGATATAGATATAGATATTTTTCACAATTGTTCGGACGATGCATGAATATGCAAGTCATTTAACCTTCTTCTGGTTCCCAGAATAGTCTTCTCTTCACTAATTTTCTCAAGTAGGTTTCTCTAATTCTGGATTCCAATTACAAGCTTAGGAGTGCCAGGCAACGGACAAGAAATTTAAAAATCCAATAATAACTAAAGCATATTTACACAATAATGGTCATATAGACTAACATAATTATAGACCAGTCTAAGATTGAAAAGTAGACAGCAAAAGCAAGTTAAAAAACGCCAACTTTCAAGCGCATAAATATTACCATGAAATGTAAAATAAGCCAGAATGAAGGTTGTAGGCTTGAAGCAGCTAAACATATGCAGATAAAGACTTAAGGTGTGGAGATCAACCACATAAGGTGGGATTTCCTTCTTTGTATCGCATTGCGTTGGTGCCGTCGGCCATGGTGAATGATGTCTTAGATGTCCATAATAAGAATTATAGTTGGAACATTGCCTTTGGCCGGGGTTTGCAGGACTGGGAATTGGATGATTATGCGCTATTTTTGACATCGCTGTACGAGGTACACATCAGGGCAGGAGAGGGTGATTGTAGCAGGTGGAAGTTGACACGAGATGATATTTTTTCAGTTCACACATATTTTAGATCTTTATTGGGACTTATGAAGAGTTCATTCCCCTGAAAGATGGTTTGAAAATGTAAACTGCCTCCACGGGAGGCATTTCTACTATGGACGGTGGTCAGATGATAGGTGTTAACGGTGAATAATCTTCGTACAAGGGGTTTTTATGTTACAGAGTGGTGTTATATGTGCAAGAGGGATTGGGAGACGATTGATCATTTGTTCCTTCATTGTGATGCTGCTCGTTTACTGTGGAATGATATTCTAGCGTTTCAACATATGGATTGGGTGTTGTCGAGATGTATGGAAGGCATGTTAAAGACATGAAGGATAAAGTTCTAAGATAAGGATAGCAAACTTGTATGAGACCTTATTCCGGATTACATCGTATGGCTTGTGTGGAGGGAAAGAAACAGTCGTTGTTTTGAAGATATAACACGGATAACAGAGCAGATTAGAGAATTGTTTTATTTGATATTGTATACTTGGTTTAATGCTGTGGCAACTAAGCATGTAGACGGGCTGCCCAATTTCATATTGTTGCTTTCTGATTTAAAGCGACAACACACTCCCTGTGTATTATGCATTGCTTAATAAAATATTTGATTACCTTTCAAAAAAAAAAAAAAGACTTAAAACTAATACAATATGCAAATTACAGAACATCCAATCCTACACAGACAGATGAGACAGAGACCCATAATATATCTTTCCTGTTTAATAAGAAAACAAGAGCAAGCTATTAAAGTTCAAGCATGTATAGCAATTCATATTAAACTGTAAATTCCCAGTGCAGGTGGTGAAAGATATAGCACAGCTATCCAATTAAAAAGATAGAAGAATCTCTCAAACAATGTAGCTAATAAAATAAATGTGTTGACGTTTTTTTCTCTCGTTCAATGATTAAAATCAGTAACCCTTCAGTTAAATTAAGGGACTATTAATGCAGAATCTGAAAGTTCTGAAATTCAATTAAAGTAAAAGCAGATACATATGACCGGATAAATATTGGAGTGCATATTTATAGATCTTCTTGAATAAGAAGATTATACCTCTATTCTCATGAACAACATAATTCCTAAGTTATGTAATAAATGAAACAGTACACTCACTTTGATACATAAGTTTCCAGTGCAGATTATATGCTGGATCTTGCCTGGAACAAGCATGGACTTGAACTTTGGTGGCAGATCAGACGCCCTGTGGGGTATGTGTAAATCACCTAATGCCAGTACCAGAACCATTTCTAACTCTTTGAGCAACACTATCTAGTCTTCGTATTTTAAATATTAAGATCGGCCTAGAATCTGAAAAGCCCCAAAACCAAGCCACAAATTTAATAAACAGAAAAAAGACAATTTAATTATATATCAAGAGTTAATACATGTTTTATGAATCAGCAGTCCAAATTTACGGATTTTAAGCATAAACCAGAACCTGAAACTCCCAAATGAAGAAATTAATCAATGAACACAAACAAACTAAAAAATGTCAACTCTCCGATCGGAGTCTGAACTTTAAAAATACATTTGATGCAACAAAAAATGGATAATTTAACAGGGGCGGAGCCACCTGGGGTCTAGTTGGGGCAGTTGCCCCCACTGGTCATTTTGATCCTGGGTATTTCACCAATTACATTTGAGCGGCGGCCAGTTTTTAAGGCAAGGAGACAACCGCGTCAAGAATTCATGAGAAGTGTTGTCGAAAAAAATCACTGATTCTAAATGAAGATTACCATCAAGAAACACCAATTTTTGAAAAATAAATAAATTATAAGGAGTAGAGTTGAAAGTAAATCATTCACAGCAATCAGATCGAGTGCGATTTCAACATAAAAGCTCGTTTTTACCCTAATAAAATTCGATACTACCTTCCAATTTTGTTGATGAAGAAGTTGAGTAGAAATCTGTGCAACACGAGAAATTGGTGCCCAGGGTGATTAACATTTATAATCGTGTTTCAAAATTATGGTAATTTAAACAATAGTCACTTTTTTTTTTTTTTTTT
>CAIGRF010004405.1:0-10216 GCA_903798235.1 Fraxinus ornus | reverse complement strand
AATCTAAACCAAACCATGACCGATTTGGTTTGGTTCAAAACCATTTCGTTGACGGGTCCACGTGGCACCAAACTGACGGCTTCTAAATTACGGTTTCGGTTCGATTTTTCGGTTTGACGGTTTTTGCTTAAAGCCCTACCAGATATATTGCAGTATTAACTTCTCCTTCCTTCACATAGAACAGAATGCAAATAAACTAACAAAGAAATACAAATACAGGCTACGGCTCTTTGAAAACTTGTTTGATTCCTATTAACACCGATGATGAACTACTCAGCCGAGAAAGCGAATTTACACAGCTACCAACAGTAACACCATGTTACATAATTTCGAACATCTCTGAGCCAGAAAAAACTACATCAAAATCTTGTGCAGATTTTCATCTCTCACAATATGAGAAATGTAAAATTACGATGATCAGTTGACGTGTTTTCCAAAGAGAGGTATAAGCTGTTTCTCCAAACCTACCAAGCTGAAAGCAACATATCAGAGTAAGTGTTGAAATTGCATGATAGGCGGTCACTTTTCAGACGAAGGCAAAAGAATGATAAAATAATGAACGTACATCTCATATTTCAGCAAAGCTTCACTATGTTTTGCTTTGTAGAGCTCACTATCTCTAGGTATGCTGCTCAAACTAGGGCCTGTAGATTTGAGAGAGAGAAATGCAATAATTCATGTCAATCACGAAGATGAAAATACCAAGTGACCAAAAGTAAAAGAGAGATGAAATGAGGAATCTCAGAGCAACAAAATTGGCAGCATTAATGATGATCATATATTATAAACTAAATAAGATGTAGACTTGAAGGGGACCTTCATATCTGATACCCAGAGACAGCCCTTAAATCCACTACCAATTTTTTACCCAAGCGTTCAAGGGTTAACAAGATAAAATCAGAATTATGAAAGAACATAAAGAGGCAGACCGTAACATTATGATAAACAACTCTTCTGCAAAATCCACCTACCAGTTTTGCAACGGTCTCCTGCCAGTTTGACACGAGACCTCCAACATTTGGAGATCATTCCCCTCTTGTTTATTGCAACAGCATATAGTTGAAGAAATTCCTTTGGTAATATCACAATATCATCCAAACATCAGGCCAAAATGTTCACTTGGTGCCATTACCCACCACAAAACTCAAAATCAACTAATGTATTCATAAACCCCCTTCAAAGTTCCACTCTGTGGTTTGCTTTCTCTGTCATGCCTATATCCCTCAATATGGCCATGCTTTTCAGCAGTTATAGTTTTAATACAGCTGTTTGGGGCTTACGCCATGAGTCCCGCCTAAATTGAAGCTTTCATTAAATGACTTGGAGCTTACGTCTTGAATGAATCTGTCAAGGCTTATACCGCAATGTAGTGAGGATTACACCTCAAGGCCAAGCCTAAGGGTGGCTGAGACTTGTTTGTCTTGCCTTTTTGGAAAAATTAAATTACTGGCTTAGCTCTTTGGACTATTTGTTTATATAACCTATAAATTTTCACGGTCTTTATGTTTTCTTTGGACTATTTGTTTATATAACCTATAAAGTTTCATGGTCTTTATGTTTTCTTTTTTCTACCTTTACATGCAAGGGAAAGAAAGGCACCAATACAAGTGGAGGATGATGACATACAACGAGAAAAGATAGGGGAATCAAATATGTTGATGATTCTCTTAAAGATTTTAAATAATGATGTTATTGGAGACTTCTTGGTTGTTTCTACTTCTAGTAGAATAACAATTTTTTACGCGATTACTAATATTGAACTTATTATTGCTACTTTATTGATCTATTTTACGTTGTTTGCAAGTTAAGGTTTAATTTTTGTTAATTTCTTTTGTTATGTATTTTAAAGATGGTTTATTAGGAACATATTTATGCCTTTTTTATATTGTTTTGAATTATTCATTAGTTAGTCTTGAGGCTTATGCCTCAAAACACTTTCAAGGTTTATGACCCATCTTATAGACATAAAATGACAAAGTACACTGATTGAGCTTCTTAAGCATTGTTAGCAGTAATTCTTCTCCATAAACCCTTAGACTGAATGACTCAAGCTTCTTTAAGTGATTCCTACCTCACTAGATGGTAACACAAGAAGCACCAGTTAATTTGCATTTCTCATCATTATTTAATAATCCTTTTAACCACTTGTTTTTGTTCGCTTGCCATCGCACTAAACAGAACAAAGGTTTCATAGACTGGCAATTTGACCATAAATCTGGCATCATCAAGTTAATGACAGGTAATCGTATATAGTACAAAAGGGAAGATGCAACTGACTGCATTTAATGAATTTAGATTACTATTGAATTTTGCATTTGAAACATGCAGATTAAATTCACTCAAAGCTTGTTAATGCATTTGTGGTATGGTACTAAGCAAAAAAATAGTTAATCTGAAAGCGAATTTTCCAAATCCCAGGCCTAATGATCAGATCCCATGAATATGACATGCGGCACATAGAGACATCACAACTACGTAGTATCTGATGTTGTCACAAAGCAAATTGAATATCCTACCATTACAATGAAGTGATCCCTTCCTTTGATCAATCTTTCTGACTATCAATCCCTGTCATATTGAAAATGGATTATAAGTAAACTATGTTCATACTTAAAACTATCATCATTGCTATAAAACTTCAGATGAAATATAATGTTACAGCCAAAACAAAGTCACCGTCAATTTTCAAAGGCCGAAACCAAATAAATGGGGGACATCTTAAAATATCACAGTCAAAACCAGGTAATTCTTTGGATTAAAGCATACGGTGAATTTAAAATGTAAGATCAACTTAAATCTTTGAAAATGGGACGGTGAAGCAATATCAATGTTCTACATCACTAATGTATTAATTCATTAATTCACACGAGATTCAGCACATATAACAATAAAATTGGAATAATGATGTGAAAACAACAATATATTGCTGGAACAACATACTTCTATTTCCAACTACAAATCAGCGTCACAAGAGCAAATATTGCTGTATAATCTAAGGAATCTTTGACGGGTCTTCACCAACACAAAAATGAAGAGAGCTTTTGCTGACACTGTGTGAATCTATTAGTGGCATCTTGGTCATTACAGCTAAACTGTTATCAAACGAGTTCCAACCACAAACACAATCAGCGCAAAATCTTCAGACCCTAAAAGCATTCCAGATCGATGCAGAAAATTCATAATGGAATCAGCCCAGACTTTTAGTTTTTCTCTTTCTTGAAGGAACATAGCAACCTAGAATGTTTAACTAGAATTTGAGAAAAAAAGGGAAAATCTTAAATTGTCCCATGTGCATTAGGTATTCAAGCTGTATAAATTCTTGGCGTCATCAGCATATCAGCACGAAGCTTTAAATTCTTATAACAATAACAAAGGTACAATTTACAAACTCGACAGTCAAAACAACAAGCTTTTTATGCAAAAGACAACGGCTAGCAAGTGAAACTCTAATAATTCACATGGATGAAAGTAATATCTAGAAATATGCTACATTTATAGCAGAAACAAAATATTAATATTATTCTTGAGAATAATAGAAATTAGAAAGTGAAAGTGAAAGTGCACCATGCTAGAAAGACTTCTTCAACTTTTGACTGAAGATATTATCTTTATCTTAGATTTAAACTGCGTCTTGTCGAAAATCACAAAATGAAACAACAAGAAAAAAATAAAAAAATCACCCGTCCCTTTTGTTTTGGGTACTCGTATCATTAAAGAAACACAAAAGTGCTTTAGGATGGCGCACAACATTATCCAATGAGTAAGGAATACTCAATCCAAGGTTGCTTGCTCAATCTTTTCTTAATCTATTTTGGTCTTTTGAAGTCCAACAATTTTGGACCAGCTACAACATTGATTAATCCCCAGGATAAAAGAATTAGCACCAGATCAGAGTCAACATAAGCAGAGCCCCAAGATAAATACTTTACAAGAGGCTCCAACATGCTAGCAAGAACTCATCATGTAATTAAATTTTGTAGATTGAGCAATGTTTCAAGAAGCCAAGTCAACATCATATGTTTGGTCCAAATAACTGTCTCTGATGGTTACTAATATTTGATGAGTACAGAATCTCCCTCAATTATCGAAGTACTCCCAAGTGGCCAAGATTCACAAATTATTACACTCATACAAATTAAAATATTCAAAACTGTTGCACAAAACGGATGGTGTGGCAGCAAATGACATCTTCTTTCATATTCAGGGGACTTCAACTCATTTATAAGCCTATCTGAGTTGGAGCAGTTATTGAGCCAAAAGTGCACCAAATACATCAAATCCCAGAAACCCAGACTGTTCAACTGAGCTGAGCCTTATCCCATACTTGTGTGGGATCAACAATAAGAATCTTCCTCTCCCTCTCCCTCTCCCTCTCCCACTCCCACTCCCATGTAATCAAATGCCTTGCACCAAAGTTAAACCACAAATAAGGGTAAAACATTCATTAGAAGGTTTTTTTCATCAAGAATCTAAATTAACATCTATTTATTTATTACAGGCAGTTAATGTGGTGCACAATTTCAAAGAAATTTACTCATATAGGAAACAGAAATGCACCGACGTCTCGCACTTTACCTGTTCTTTGTCCTCATGCGCTTGAAACAATAGGCAGGAAGAAAAAGTTATAGCCACTTCAAGTTATCAAAATTTAGAAGTACTTCAAATATATGTTGTGCCATTATTCAAATAGCACTGGATGGAAATAGCAGGAACAAAAACAGACTGGTCAAAAAATACCCATCATTTAAATGATCTTCCTTTGTTAAAAAAAAAAAGAAATAGTTGTTATCAGCTAAGCACATCATAATAGAAAACTATATGGGAACTAATCAAACCAATGTACTCGTAATTTAACTGTAAAACGAGTCTATGTAGTGAATTAAACCTATGAAGGAATATATGCTTCATGAAAGGTCTAGATATGTTGAGAAATGCCTTGATTTCCAAATATAACTTTTTCCAGTGGCACCATCTCAACTATTCCATCAAATAACTCAATTTGGCCCTTCCAGCCCATATTCAAAGTTCAAAATTATCCACACACACAACCAATATCACATAAATAACACGACTGATACAGGATGACATTAATAATTATTCAAGATGGCGGGTGAGAGCCACTTGATATGCACTCCATGTAGAACACAACTTGAAAGGTCATCTACCACGATGCGACCGTCGACCCCCATGAAACCGTCTACCACTATAAGATCGCCTACCACCATGAGACTCTCTACATTCATATAGGTCGTCTATCACTATGAGGCCAACGCTACACTTAACCATACAAATGGCAATGAGCTGAACCGCTCAACGACAAATCTGGACACAACCAATCACTTGAGGAATGGGGGTCACCCCATCAGAACGTGGGGGAAGTGAGAAGGTTTACGTGGGACACGTGGCACCATTAACTGCTGAACGAATGCGTTGCATCAAATGCCTATAAGTACCTCTAAGGTGAGAAAGGTATATACTCTTGGAACTCGAACTATTTGCATTCCAATTATATTCTTCCTACTTCTCAAAACCAGTTACTGATTCTCACGTCGGAGGTACAACGAGGGAGAAAGCTCCGACCTCATTTTGCAGGTAGCATTCACTCATCGAAGTAACCAAAACAACCTACACGTCAAGGAGAAGCGGAGGTCTTTCTTGCTACGATTTCAACGACCATTCAAAATAAGCTAATAAAATATATACAAATAAACATCACAATTACATAACAACAAAAATACCAGTTTACCTTTCGCTTCAGGATTTTGGCATGGCATATCTTGATATAATGAAGCAAATGGTGGCGGGCATGTTTAGAATGCAATTTGTCGCTGATTTCTGGGTTTGCACTCAGCCAATCTAGCACATCATTAGACTTAATTACCTCAATTGTGTCAAGTGATTCCAGCCAAGAATAAACAGGCTTCCATTGTTCAGTGCGCTGGAATCTATGATCATGCTCTTTTTCCATCTATTAAAGACATAATTAAAGATTACTAATAAATAATACAAAACGCATTTAGAAACGGAAATGGAAGTGAAATTGAAGGTTTTATTATAAATGGAAAATAACCGATGATTGCTGATCTTTGTTGGGCATCTTCCTCTAAGTGAGCTGCACAGCGAGTAAAGAAGCAATTGAAAATTTTGTTTCAGTGTTTTGCTTCTACATGTTGAAGTAAGAGGGAAAAGGAGACGATATAACCTATGCAAGATTACATTATTAATTTATTTATTTTTAAATATGGTTAACGAAAAATCAAGGTTGGATTTTCTATCCTTACAAATTATGGTTATGACTTATGAGTCCTCGACTTTTAGAAGAGAGGTTTTAACTTTTAACTATGTTTCATTGCATAAATAATTATTAATTATAAGAGATGTCACGTTGCTATCAAATTTTAAAGTCCATGTAGGGTTAAGACATTAAGTTTAGTACCGAAATTTAAGAGAGTACTGACACTAAACGTATATCGAAGTTTAGTTACTAGATTGTAACAAATTAAAGTCGAGCGACTCAACAAAGAATCTACTAGGTTGACCTGAACTTTGATCGAGTCAAATTGCACTTCTATCATATCATCTGAATCGGCCTAATCAAAGACTTGGATAGTCGGGTTTCTGAGCTAGACTGAGCTGAATTTAATACATTGCGTACATCTAATTCCATCTTAATTTAATGGTGCGTACATCTAACTTCATCTTATAATGGTACGTGATACAAATATGTTTAATATCTGGTAATGTGTATGCCATAAGTTGCAATTGCAAGACTAGAATTTATGTATATAACTTGTCATATTAGATTAAATATTTGACCCTTGTGTGCATTTTAATTAAATTTAAGGAGACACATTTTTTGTAAAAAGAATAAGAAATATATATACATCACTACAAGTTAAATGTTGAAAAAGATCGACAATGCATGAAACGAGAAACAGAAAAACAAGTTGGATCCAGAAAATGCGAATTTACCATTGTCTCTCTTCATTTGCTCTCCTTTTACAAGGGGAGAAGCTGGATGGGAAAGAGGATCAAAAACTCAATCTCAGACAAGACATGATAGACCATAATTTGAAGAATTATTTATTTTATTAGTTTGTGCAATTAGTTTTCCAAAGTTTTCCATGTATAGTTGTCATTATCTTTCTTTATCCCACAATCTTAGGAATGCCAACAAGTGTACGTTTGTACTATAATCTATTTTGTAGAATTTTGTTAATGAAAATGGCAGACTGTATTAAGATTTGCTGTTCCATTTTAAAATGTTAACTTTATCAAGAGGAGGAGCTCAAAAGTAAATCAATCTTGAAATTCGTGTACTCATTTATTTGAGTCTTATCAGATCAAATTGCTCGTTTAAATTTAATGGATTGTGATACCATGTTAAGATTATGAGTTCATTTTAAAAGGCCAACCTTATTAAAATGAGTAGTTCGTACCCTTATAAATTTGTTTATATTTTTATCTTTATTTGATATTGAATTTTATCCCTTAATAGATTGTTATGCCAATTTTATGGTTAAACGGGGTGCAATGATGATTTGGGCTTGGCCTATGACTATTTTATATTGCGTGATAACTTCAATGATGGAGCCTAAACGTGGTCCATTAATTTGAGTAATGTCGCATTTTGTAGATGCGACTTTATTTATAAAATGTTGCCTCTCATTGTTGTAAAGTAATTGTTAGTTGCTCTCGAAAGTTAGGTTTTGATTAAAATCAACGCTGAATATCAAGTATATAAATAGATATACTCTTGTTGCTCTAATTCGCACCACTTGTCTGATTTTCTTCTACATTTTGCTCGAATTTTCTCCTATTCTTCTTTATCTTCACTTCAATCTCCAACCTCTTGTTGGGACTTGGGAGATTTCTTTGTTTCTTTGTGAGATAAACACATTTGAGTGACTATTCTTTATGAGAAGAAGTTGTTGTTTTCTAAATCGAGTCTTCTAATCTATTGAAGTAACTTTGACTTTTCGTTTGGTATGTTTTTTTAGGATTTTTTATATGAAATAGAAAGGTACAATATCTTAGCCCTGCTACGTGAAACTTTGGTGCCAGACTGCCAGTGGTCGAAATTTTGAGAGTTTTGTAGATTTTTAAAAAAAATCGGAATAGTTCCCTATATCTAATAATAGAAAGAACACTCAAAAACCTTGATAAAGGCTTATCCAAGGTGATCATGCCATCCACTTATTAGTTATGACTGGTATGCACCTCTTGTTTCTTATGTCAAGTTGGTCAGCTGCATAATCAATGCCAGTGCTTTACATATTACTTTTTCCCTTATGGGTGAGAAAACCAAGTCAAAGTCATCAATAAGTTGAATATAAATAGGGAGATAAAATGTCAACTCATATAAAACTTCCCAATTGAGATTAAATACAATTTTTAATTCTTTATTTCCTGTTCATTTTCTGATAAACAATGGAATATAAAGATCATAAAATGCTACAAAAGTTGAATTAGCTATGTTACAAATGTGCTGACAATTCGCATATATACTCATTCTCATCAAGAGACGCGCACCATACCTTCAATTGATTAGCATCATTTCTGTTACCAGCTGCCATGGACAGCCATCTAATTTCTCTAGCCTTGGCTTTCAGTCTTTTGCTGGTATCAGCTCAGTATGGTAAAAGCATTTTTCCCCTTTGCTTGTTGCTTTGAATGTTGATGATCATTTTTCGTTTTTCGAATACAATGAATGATATTAAGCAATTCAACAGTGAAAGCGGTTTCATTAGCTACAGGAAGAACAAACCCTAATGATGGTTAGTCTTAATAACTAAACTTTGTCTATTATCTAGACATTAATATCCATTTATGTGATTCGAAACCAATTATAAATCCATCATTAATTATTTATTTCACTTTGTCTATTATCTAGACATTAATGTCCAGTATCAGGGCTAAATGCATTGAGGACTCGTTACATATGGTTGTGGCCACCGTACCTGGTGAATGAGGACCCTTGTCTTCCACAAACATGGAGCGATATCGAATGTAACACAGACGTTAATCCACGAGTAACAGCCCTGTAAGAATTAAAATATATAATTTTTCAATGTATTAGATACACACACTACTGCAATTTACATATACACGAATAAATTTTGAGCCGTGTGGAATGAACATGAATTATCTCCTTTTTATTCACTATTGATGCACGAATATGAACTCTAATTTATGCATTTTTCCCCAAGAAAAGTCTTCATTGCATTTTCTTTAATCTAGCAGATTGTTAATTTTTGAAATTAATAAATGAAAAATTCAGGTATCTTGGCCGGAAAGACCTCTCTTATCCCCTTCCTGATTTCAGTTCTATGGATGCCCTCGAGATAATGTACTTAAATATGGTGGCCTAATCGTCCGATTTGAATTCATGTCGCTGTATTAGTTCTAAGTTCAATCTTGCCATAGATTCATCTACTTATTAGTTATTTATACCCAAATAAATTACAGAGATTTGCATGGAAATATTGGTCTTACTGGAGCTATTCCTTCATTCCTTGGCAAATTCCCCAAGCTAAAAGTACTGTAAGTCAACCCAGAAATTTCTACATTAATTGCACTAGTGCATGAAATATTTGTTACATATAAATGACTAACGGTTTCTCACATTTTCTCATTCATTACAAAGGAATTTAGCAAATAATGGTTTCAGTGGATCGATACCAGATTCATTAGCATGTAATGACAAGTTGGAGTTAAGGTAAGCCGAAACAAATATACCCTTTTACCACCTCTAGGAGTTCATAATAAGTTTTATTTTCTTTCTGTATAATAAAACAACAATGTTACACTTAAAAAAAAGGATGACAAAATTGGGTGACAAAATGACATTTGATAGCCCCCTATTGGGGGGGCGTCTGCTGTGCCAAGTGGCATTTTGTCACCCACTTTGTCATCCACTTTTGTACAAGGAACATTATTGATAATAAATAAACAGTCGACCCTAATTGTGGTTTGACCAAAATAAGCATATGGCAAGTGAATTTTCGTTGGTCAATCAGTGACATTTTTTGTTAACATTTTGATGGCAGTTTAGCTGGTAATACTAATTTATACACATCCAGTTCATGTACGACATCAAAAACTGAGTCTCCTCCACCTCCAACAAGAACAAACCCAAATACTCCATCTGATAGTACCTTTGAATCTCCACCAACAAACCCTAGTACTCCATCAGGTGGTACCTTTGAATCTCCGC
>CAIGRF010004389.1:38884-49497 GCA_903798235.1 Fraxinus ornus | reverse complement strand
GTGCGTAGGTTGCGTTCGCATACGAGTTCAAGGTCCGAATCTTATTTTGGTTCGTGATTTGCACCCCCCTGCGCGCGCACGTGGAAAGAGCCTCTATACTACACATGATCACACCCTTCCAAAGTGTAATCCTATATAAAGTGATTTTTGATTTCCTCATTTTTCCATGTGGGACAACCATTAATTAGTTTCCTTCCAACACATAGATTTCTTTCAATTTGCACACATTAAGCTCCAATTTCTCATTCACCCGAACATCATTTTTGGCAAGTAAATATATGATTTCGATGTTCTCACGGAGGAGAACACAAATAAACTTTCATATTAAAAAATGAACAACAGGGTCCCACTCAAATTTGGCTCCAAATTCAGCCATAAACCCATTTTTTCCAACATAAAATTCATCTAATAATTCTAACTATAGAAGCTGTAATGTTAGGGATTATACTTCTAGTACTTTTTCCTCCTCAGTAGAAGTTTTATACATCGACGTGCTTTCTTATAAAGCAATTACTAAATCTAGCATATGTGTTAACCTAGAACTTTGTTTTCAGGCGAGTAGTTTTCAGACAGGCTTTGGATCCGAAAATGTCTTTTTCTCCTAGTTTTGGGTCTTTGCTTAGTTCTTGCTATTATGATGAACCGGATTTAGGGATTTCATCTTCATTTTCTCTCTTTGTTGCCCAGACTAAAAGGTCATGTTATACCTATTTTGATGAGGAACTTGCGCCCATACAAAGAGGTGAAATGATTGACGCTAATCTGTTGCGAACTTTGGTATTATACGAACACCAGTGGATGGAGTATGAGCTTTGTAGTATGTGCCCTTCCAATTACTAATTGACTGTCACACCACTCAACTTCTTCACTACATTATCTAGAGCTATAAACTCAGATTCCATTGTAGATCTAGTTATAACAACTTGTTTAGAGAATTTTCAGGATATGGCTGCACCTCCCAATGTGAACATAAATCCAATAGTGGACTTTGAGTCTTTTATATCAAATATCCAATTAGCATCACTATATCCTTTAATGACCATTGAATATCTGCTATCGTACAGTCCAAAATTACGAGTAAATCTCAGGCACCTCAGTACTCTTACTATTCATTTCCAGTGGTCAGCTCTTGAATTACTCGTGTATTTACTCAGTTTACTAACTGTGTATGTTATGTCTGGTTTTGTACAACTTATCAAGTACATCAAACTTTCAATAATTCTAGAGTATTATATTTGAGAGACACTCCCACCTTTGTTTTTAGATAGATGCTGACTCGTATCTATCGGTGTTCTAGCCATTCCAGTATCGTCATTGCTGAACATTTTAAGAATTTTGTCCACATAATGTAACTGACTTAGAACGAGTCCATTTGTTGTTCTATTAATTATAATTCCAAGTATGATATCAGCTAAACCAATATCTTTCATGTCAAACCTTGAATTTAACATATTTTTAGTAGATTTGATCATCTTATCGTTGCTACCAACAATAAGTATGTCGTCAACGTAAAGACATAAACTGACATAACCATTTTCAGTGTCTTTGACATAAACACAATTGTCATACTCATTGATTTTAAATCCACATTCCATCATGAAATTATCAAATTTTTCATGCCATTGTTTTGGTGCTTGTTTCAAGCCATATAATGACTTCACCAGTTTACATACTTTATTTTTCTATCTGGAGATGAAAACCCCTCGTGTTGTTCCATATAGATTTTTTCTTCTAAATCTCCATTCAAAAAAGCAGTCTTAACATCCATTTGATGTACTTCAAGATTTCGTAGAGCAGCGTCGCAAGCATCATCCAAATAGATGTTATTTTCGTCACTGGAGAATATATATCAAAGTAATCAAGACCTTCTCGTTGTCTGTAACCTTTTATTATTAATCTGGCCTTTTACTTTTCAATAGATCCATTTGCTTTCATTTTCCTTTTGAAAATCCATTTCTAGTCTAGTGGTTTACTTCTTGGAGGAAGATCCACTAACTCCTATGTATGATTTTGCAAAGTGGAATCTATTTCACTTTTAATGGCTTCTTTCCATTGATGTCCTTCTAAAGAGTTCACAATTTCTTGATAGCTTTGAGGTTCACTTTCTATTGTATATGTCAAAAAATCAGGACCATAAGATTTTTTCGTCCTTTCCCTTTTGCTACGTCTTGGTTCAACCTCAACCTCCTCTTCTATCTCTTGGCCTAGACTATTTCCAACCATAGTCTCATGTGTCCGTTTAGAAAAGCTTGCTTCATCTTTTGAATTGTATGAAAATACATGTTCAAAGAATGAAGCATTTTTCGATTCCATTATCGTGTTTTTGTGTATGTCTGAAATTTCAGATTCATGCACAAGAAACCGATAAGCACTACTATTATGTGCATAGCCAATGAAGATGCAATCTACAGTTTTTGGGCCTATCTTTACATTTTTTGGTATTGGGAGAGTCACTTTAACAAGATACCCCCATATTTGTAAGTATTTATAGAAAGACTTTCTTTCTTTCCATAACTCATAAGTGTCCTTTTTCATTTTCTTTCGGGGCACTTTATTTAAAAGGTAATTTGTTGATAACACAACTTTTCTCCACATGTTCTGAGGTAACCCAGATTTTACTAACATTGTATTCATCATTTCTTTTAAGATACGATTTTTCCTTTTAGCAACACCATTTTGTTGCGGTGAATAAGTTACAGTGGTTTCATGTATGATTCCGTATTGTGCACAGAATTCAGCAAATGGTGTTTCACACTCATCACCTCGATCACTTCTCAGTACCTTAATTTTCTTATTAAGTTGATTTTCAACTTCATTCTTATAGAGAATAAATTTCTCTATAGCTTCGTCATTACTTAGTAAGTACACATAACAGTATTTTGTTCTATCATCAACAAAAGTAATGAAGTACTTATTGCCACCTCCTGTTTGCAAAAATTTTAAATCACATATATCGCTGTGAATTAAATCAAGTGGTCCTGTATTCCATTCAATTGATTTAAATTATGACTTTGTCAATTATGTTTCAACACAAGTTTCGCACTTATAGTTGGAATCAATGTAGAACGCGGGTATGAAATTCAAGTTAACTAGTCTACGTATAGTATCATAATTAACATGTCCTAGTCTACCATCCCTCAAGTTGGAAGACTCAAGCAAGTTAGTAGAAGAGTTTACTTTATTCATTTTTAACAACCATTACATTCAGTTTAAACATACCATCGGAAACATAACATTTTCCGACAAACATTCCACTTTTTGATAAAATAACGTTGTCTGACTCAAATACAATATGAAAACCATGCTTATTTAAAAGCGACCCGGACACAAGGTTCTTACGAATTTCTGGCACGTACAACATATTGTTAAGAGTCAGCTCTTTTCCCGAAGTCATCTTCAGAACCACCTTACCTTGTCCCTTGATTTCAAAAGTTGCTGACTTTTCTATGAACAACTTCTCTCCATTTTCAATTACTTCGAAAGTCATAAACAACTCTTTATCAGAGCATACATGCCTTGTAGCACCGGTATCAATCCACCGCTCTTTTGGGTTAGAACCCACCATATTTACTTCAGAAATAACGGTTGTGAGATTCATCACCGACACATCATGTGCAATGTAGTCAACTACATTTGCTTCTTTCTTCTTCTTTAGCAATCTGCAGTCTGAAGATTTATGGCTTATTTCGTCACAATTAAAGCACTTTCCTTGAAATTTCTTCTTAGAAATGCCCCCTTTCGGTCCCAGCTCGATCCATTTTCCACTGGATAGCCCAACCTTGGTTTAGTAGTTCTTACTACTTTGACCATGTTCCACAACATTGGTTTTAGCGACACCATGATTGAACCACTTCTTTCAGAACTCTTGTTGTCTTCTTCAATTCGAAGTCTAACGATCAGTTCTTCAACGTTCATTTCCTTTCGTTTGTGTTTCAGATAATTCTTGAAATTTTTCCACGCGGGGAGGCAGTTTTTCAATAATTGCAGCCATTTGGAAAGTGTCACTCAAAATCATCCATTCGGCATGAATTTCATGAAGAATCACTTGGAGTTCTTGCACTTAACTGATTACTGTTTTGGAGTCCACCATCTTATAATCCAAGAACCGGCCAACAATGAACTTCTTGGCCCTGACATTTTCAGTCTTACATTTCTGAACTCTTTAGCAGTTTTCATAGTACTATACACATTGTATAGCGTATCTACTAAACTGTTCATGATATAGTTGATAAGTGTATTTTATACACTTATCTAGGCCATTAAATTTGAGTATTTGTAAGTATTTTAGATGAATTATAACTTAATTTTGTGTTAATTATGTTTGTTAGGTTGAACTCAATGCAAATTGGTGGATTTGGAAGAAATAAACGAAAAACGTGGAAAAACGAAGGACATCTAAAATTTGGGGACCAAAGTATAAATATTAAATAGTTGACAAGGATCATACTGTTGTGCAGAGACGAAAAATCCGTGCACGAATGCAGCTTTCCTCATTCGATTGGAACTCTTTTGGAAATCAATTTGGACATGATTTTCAACCAATTCTCGGCTCCTACAAATACTTAACATCAAAATACATAGAAAGAACCTCCCTAGACCTAAAAATCTCTATATTATACATATTTTGGAGGCGAAGATCATGTCTAACAATGTGGAATCAAGGCAAATTGTATAGGATATTGAAGATATTTCATCCGGATTCAAAATTCACATCAAGAACGTGGAAAATTCCCAATTCTTCATTATTTCTTATTTTTGGGTGATGATTTTGCAATTGTTCCTTTGTAATTTAATTTTAAATATGTTAGGCTAGTTTTTCATTGTATTGGATGAATGTTTGAACTCTATTTTCATTTATTTTAATTCAAGATATCAATTTAGGATTTTTGTGTTATTACTTGATTGATTTTACATACCCATTGCACTACTTATTGCTTGATCACCAATTAAGTAGTTAGTTGCTTGTTGTAGTGTAGGAATACTCATAATAAGTCTAGAACGCGGTAACATCGACACGTGTAGTTAGAATTAGGAATAATCTCTTTTACACATGCAATCTTATTGATAATATAAATCAAATGCATGACTTTCATATGAATTCGGACTAGGAATAGGATCGTCTCGTGTTAGTCGTAGGTTGGTGTATTTTGGGAAAGAACATTTAATATATTAGCTTTATCGATTATCAAAAATGCATGAATTTACTAGATTAATTATTGAGAATTGAAATAGATGAAAATAGGGGGATTCACGATTTTAATACAAACATCCACATATTAAATCAATACTTTACTTGTTATTTTTAGTTTAGGATTAATATAAAATAATATACAAACAATCTCTTTTGATTTCATCACATTTCGAATTTAGTAGTAGCTATTGAACTAAAAATTAAACCTCATTCCTCGTGGGAACGATACTCTTAACTCACATATTTTATTATTTGTACAACGATCCCGTACGCTTGCAGGTTTTACACGAACAATAGTTTTGACACAAAAAATCCGAATTTTTCGAGTGAATTGCCCAAATAGTCGCTGAACTTTACGCCATACTTCCAAGGGGTCACAGAACTTTAAAAATCATCCAAGTCATCACTGAACTTTGTAAAAGGTTTCCACGAGGTCACTGAACTTTAAAAATCACCTCATTCATTACTAAACTTTGCAAAAGGTTTCTACGGGATCACTAAACTTTGCAAAATGTTTCCTAGGAGATCACTGAATTAGTGACCCCTGGGAAACCTTTTACAAAGTTCAGTGATAGATGAGGTGACTTTTAAAGTTCAATGATCTCACGAAAATCTTTTGCAAAGTTTAGTGATAATTTGGGTGATTTTGAAAGTTCAGTGACTTTTTGGAAGCGTAAAGTTCAGTGACTATTTGAGCAATTCACTCGAATGTTTCCACTCATCAAATACACCGACAACTTGAACATCTCCCTTAACCTCTTGGAGTTTTAGAGTAATTTCAGTTAAGAATATCATAAGATTCAAGATGGTCAAGTAAAACAATATTTTCTATTGCCACCTCTTGAAATTCAAGCCATTGATTTTCTCCGATTTTTCACCATGATTAACCAAAACAGTAGCCACATGTTGGCTTACAACATGACTGGCACTTTAGCCACAGTTTCAGCCATAACAAAACTAGGTCTTGCAGCCATAGTAGAGTCTACAGCCACAGCTTGGGATACATCCATATTGGTGGAGTCGGTTGCCATTTCTGAAATGAAACAAAAATTAGCTTTTGAAATCAACAATATAAAAAACTATTTTTTTTCTTTTTAAAAAATACGTTTTAAGTTTGTTGGCAGTATATTTAAGTGGATAAATACTGGTTAACGAGTAAATTATTGACAAATAGTATATTTGTAGCGTCGATACCGTATTTACAGGATTGATACCGTATATGCAACATATACCTTATATGCAAGAAAAATACCGTATATGCGACTTAGTAGATTTACAATTTGCAATAAAATAACAGAACAAATAATTTAAATTGCAATAAAAGAAATTCCAAACAAAGATATGTGCGAACACGGTTTCCTTAAAACAGATTCGCCCTCTCACCGTACGTGCTTGAGATTTAATTTGAGCATGTGCTTCCCAGGATACAATGGTAAAGCAGTAGAATCTGAGTACCACACATTTTACCTCGGCAAACTGATTTAGTACCCGAACAATATCATCACCAAGAAACCAGAAAACTCAACACAGACCCAGTACTATAAACTATGCATATACAGTATATAAAACAGTGGTGTTTTTGTGTGTTTGAAATGGTTCTCATATATACACCTTTAACTCCCATAAATCTATCCATTAACTCATTGGCAATAACCACAGAAGTCTCTAACGTTTCTAGAGTTTCAGAAACCAAAAGTCAGTACTGGAAAGGAAAAAAAATTCCAAAACATAGGCCTTCCTAAAGAGCCAATTTTTGGTCAATTCTGTCTAACATTAGTGTGCGAAGGTCGCGCTCGTATACCAGTTCAAGGTCTAAAGCCTATTTTGGTCCGTGATTTGCACCCCGCCTGCATGCGCACGTGGAGAGAGCATATATGCTACATATGATCACAATTTTCCAAAGTGTAATCCTATGAAAAGTGGTTTTTGCTTTCCTCATTTTCCTTTGTGGGACAACCATTAATTGGTTTCCTTCCAACACATAGATTTCGTTCAATTTGTACACTTTGAGTTCCAATTTCTCATTCACCCGAACATCATTTTTGACAAATAAATATATGATTTCGATGTTCTCACGGAGGAGAACACAAATCAACTTTCATATTTCAAAATGAACAGCCGGGTCCCACTCAGATTTAGCTCCAAATCAGCCATAAACCCATTTTTTCCAACATAAATTCATCTAATGATTCTAATTATGAAAGTTGTAATGTTAGGGATTATACTTCTAGTACTTTTTCCTTCTCAATAGAAGTTTTATACATCGACGTGCTTTCTTATAAAGCAATTACTAGATCTAGCATATGTGTTAACCTAGAACTTTTTGGTCAAGCGAGTAGTTTTCAGATAGGCTTTGGATCCGAAAATGTCTTTTTCTCCTAGTTTCGGGTCTTTGCTTAATTCTTGCTACTATGATGAACTAGATTCAGGGATTTTATCTGCATTTTCTCTCTTTGTTGCCCAGACTGTAAGGTCATTTTATACCTATTTTAACCAGTCTTTGGAAAAATTTATCGAGGAACTTACGCCCATACAAAGAGGTGAAACGATTGACGCTCATCTGTTGCGAACTATAGTATTATATCAAGACCTGTGGGTAGAGTATGAGCTTTGTAGTAATTAGGATTATAGTTTGGATCAGAAGGTTTAATCCTTGGAGGAGAAATGTGATACACTCTGATGCGAACCCCGTAGCAACGGTGACTATGAAACCCACAACTAGATTGATGCGGAACCCAAGAACGCCAATTAGATCCGATTTTGGACTTGAACCCAATGAAATGAACCAAAAAATCCAACAATAATAAAGATGCGTTGAACCCCTTGATTACACAATGAAGAACCCACGATCCGATGTTTTGAACGCCACAAGATTTAGATCTTGATAAGTTCGATTTTTTGTTCAATTGAAGAACAAAGGAAAGCAATAGCCTCTCAATTAATAATTTATCAAAAGTCCTCTATTACAATGAAATATGAAACCTATTTATACTAAAGTATGGAAAAACCCTAGAAAGTACGGAATAATTCGGAAATATCATGCCTAAATTACTAGAGTTCGTAATATATTAGAATTCTATCAATATATGGAAACATAGGGCGCAACTGCGCTTCTTGTGGGTGCAGGGGGCTTTCCTAGCCTCGGTAAGAAACACATTTGAAGTTTCCAGTTGGCGCTGGAGCGCCAGTACCCCCTGCTCCATCTTCAGCCGTGCAGATTGTTTTCGGCATGTTTCTGTGTGATTGCAAACCCGAAAGTGCAATTTGCTCACATAGCCTTGTGCAGAATTTCGTGACGATTTCGAATTGTACTCATGGGCGAAAATCGACCACAGTTAGCAAATTGAACTCAGTCATCATGTTAAAATGTGTAGTAGAAATGATAGAGACTGCATTAATTCCTAACACCCCCCATAAACTTGAACTAACATAGCCAAAGACATTAGGATCGAAATACAAGAATAATTGCCTCCAGTCCCCATTAATGCAACCTAGATGCGTACCAAGTTCAAGTAATGTTGAGTAACATGCTAGAATGACATGACGTAAAGCATGCACTTCATAAACTAATAAGCAATTTTTCCATAAATGTACGTGACATCGGACTAACACTACACATATAATTATCAAATGCACCATCACATTTAAGAGTGTGTAACCGATGTAAGAAACTATGCCTACAAATTGTGCCAAAGTCTACCCTAGGTGTAAGGTTTTGGTATGTTACCATGACTTCGCTTACCATCCCTTCATCCGTACCCTTCCAAGCCTCCATTTACATTGCTCCAGTTGAATTCTCAATAGATGGCTCACCACGAATTATTCCTCCATGGAATAATTTCTTGAATTCCTGCAAAAGAGAGTAATCGAAACTGGGGGAGGGATTGTTAGCTCTCATTAAAGCCCTCTCACACTCATTCTTTTTTTCATGTAAGCTCACTTCTGACTTTTCTTCTCTCTCTGAAGACTCACTTTCTTTTACCTCTCGTGCCTCCTCCTCATTTTTTGCCACCTCTCCACTCTCATTTTTATTCTCTTTTTCTTTTCTCTCTTGTGGCTCTTCTATTTTTTTCACTCTTAACCACCTTACTTTCTTCTCTCTTACTCTCCTTTTTCCACACTTTATTTTTTTTCCTCTCGCTCTCTTTTTAATTTGAGTCAATCTTCATAAACCTGTTGGCTGTTGTGGTGTTAACGACGCAAGAATAATAAGCTTCCTATCCTTAGTAAAGCTATACCTATTTTTGTATTCATCATGTTTCACCTTCCTAGCATGTTGCCATGGCCTACCCAATAGTATATGCCCAACATACTAGGAACGACATCGCACAACACCTCATCGTGGTACCTCCCAATCGAGAAACTTATCAACACCTGTTCACATACCCTAACCTCTTCACATTCATCTAACCAACGTAGTTTATAAGGTTTTGGATGTTTTACTATAGTCAACCCAAGTTTCTCGACAAGCCTATCACTAACAATATTTACACAACTAGTCAAACTACATACCTTGCTACTAACATGACATTTAGTTTAAAATATCGTTTCTCGTAGCTGCTCAACATCATCCACGTTGATAGGTTTATGGAAATCACACAACAACATACAAGCTTCCTCCACTACAGGTTTCCTGACTCTATTACATACATTACTAAGCTCCGTAAGCTCCCCTTTACATACATTCCTCATATCTACACCAACTCCAACAAGAGGTATACTCCTTTGTTCACTCCTATCCTTAAATTGTGGAATCATCATTTTTACATTACCCAAATTACCATCAACTTCACCCCCATGATTATTTCTACCCCGTCGTTCAAACCTATCTCATCTATGTCTCATTCGTTCCCTCTCACCCCCTTCATACTCATCTTCACCCCATTCACTACCGATCTCATGTTCATCCATCGTAGCAACTCGCCTACCCGCCCCCGTCATGAGGTACTTCCGCTAGTTGTTCCTTACCAAGATTTCTTATTGAAGTATTCAATTGTTCCATCCTTGCTTCCATAGCCATCAATAACCGTTCAAACCTATCCATCATGTCACTCTGCATATTGACCTGGTTATCATTTTTGCTGGAATTTGAACCCTCCATGTCTGACATTCTCTCAATTTTTACCTCACCAAATTTCAATCGGAATCACTCAATTGGCTTTTACCCTCTAATAATCTCACCCTCTGCCATTTACCACTCAATACTTTCACCAAGTGCTTCCAAACACAACAATAAACTCACCGGATCAAACTTGTGACTTCAAAACTGAATGTGTGGATGATTGTGACTCAAGAAAAGTATAAAAATTAGAACACAAGAACAAAATGGATGACAAAACAAATTGGATGACCCGACGTTTGTAGAATGTTGGTAGTAAACCACTCAAACAAACCTCAATTTGTTTTTCTCTATACGGATGAA
>CAIGRF010004389.1:0-30201 GCA_903798235.1 Fraxinus ornus | reverse complement strand
CAATCAATTGGAAGATCATAATCAATTCAAGCTAAAAATTCGAAATCTATTGTTTGAGGTACGTTTTATGCTTCCCGCTATTTTCATTCTCATTATTTCAACATGGATGGTTAAAGGTTGATTATTGATTGGATTGAATCGATAATCATTTTGTAATGTTTTCTATCACGGCTCTCCAAAGATTTAACGCAGACTAAGATAGACAACTGAGCCTATGCCAAATAAATAGGTTGCAGAACTACAACACTGAAGGATGAACTTCAAATGGTTTAAGTTTATTATTTTCTTACAATAAAAGATCTTAAAGATGTGCGGGATGAATTGACTTTGCTCCATAAAGAGTTAGAAAGCAATGAGATAAAACCTTCTACCGTGAAATCTGCAGTTGTAAAAAAGAAGGTTTATATGCCAAATTTTTTGAAGAATCCAGACAGGAAAAGAGAAATAAAGTTCTCAATATTATAAAGAATTTTCATCCTGAATGAAACATGAATTTTTTAGAAGTTTGTGAAGGGGATGTAAGTGACATCTAGCCTTTCGAGGTCTATCTACTAGCCTCTTTGGCATGCAGATTCTCAAATAAATCCACCTACTCGAGATTCCTGCTACAACAGAGCCAGTTGGTGTTTACTTTTGATAGGACAAGATCAGTTTAGCCTTTTATTTGGTTGGGAAGTGCATATTTTTCTAGTACCATTTTAATCTTTTATTATTTGCTCGTCTTGCACAAGTTTGCATCACTTTTTTTTGCTTATTTATTCAATATCGTCTCGTGTTTCAGTTTTGTGAGTTGTTTGTTTATTTTTGGCCTTCGGCCAAATTTTGCGTAATTGTATGTAGATAATTTCGTAATGTAACTTTTGAAATACGCACCATACAATGTGTATCGTGAAACATACTATTAAAATAACTTCTATTGTTATTTTCATTTACAAGTATTTTTCTTATGTAGCTACATTAGATTTCTGTCATGACAATTTCTTATTGAGGGTGAACATGAACTCGCCCTATACAGTTTTGCTTTTTTGGTGAATGGATTTTAATTCAACTCTCCCTTGACGAAATTAGGTTCGCTTATAAACAAGGTTTTATTAGTCGGATGGACCTTGCATTCAGTTATATCATTGCTGGTAGAAAGAATCTCACCGTTACTCAAAGAATCGTTGTAGGCAGAAAGAAATTAGCCTTTCAGTTTTTTGTTCACAGAACTAGTGTGGCCTTGTTTTAGGTCCAACTTTGGTTTAACCATTATTGACAGTTAGGTTTTTCAACCTATCCTTCATAGTATCAGATATTCGCTTTCCTAAATGAGATTTATCAACCATGTTCCTTTCAATTGTCAAGTATTGACTATGAGCCCTTGGGGATGCTTTCCTTAAGGCACTGATGTAGCACTCACGTGTAGCTACCTGATTATCCCTGAACTTGGTTATCCCTTTTGGAGTTTCAGATTTTAACATAGGTGATGGCCTTCAATTGTTTCAAGGCGAGCCATTCGAGGATTCCATTATATACGAACCCACTATCAATAATTAAGAATTCTATATACTCGTTGAATACAGTTGGCGACCTACCTCTATTTCTAGTGTAATCTGTCCTATTGGGATTAGACCATCTCCAGTAAAGTTAAAAAGGGGTTCAGTTATGGTTATCCAGGGATGATCCACCTGTATTTGGACTAAAGCACTTTCAAACAACATATTTACAAAGTTACCATTATCCTCAAGCACGTGGCTTAGGCCGTTACGAGCTATTACATTCCATACTATCAATGCTTCACAGTGGGGATATATGATTCCCTATTTATCATCAGTATTAAATATAATTGGAAGAGATGCATTTTGAAGATTACCTGGGGGATAACAATAGTCCCACAAGTCTATGCATGATTATTTATATAATGCATGGACTTCAAGTATTGTGTGATTCTTTAGGGAGAATGATATTATTATGGAGGTTCGTCTCCTAATATTTGAGGTTCCCTATTATGTTTGAAGTGACTTTATAGATCCAAGGCATCTCCTCAGAACTGAAGTGCATTCATTCATTTTAGAGCCTGATAGGGTCTGATGCTACAAATAGCTTCAGATTAATAGTTACAAGGGGTTTGTTATTTTCCAACAATTCAGAGAAATACGAGGCACCCCTAATCATGGCGCCTCAATGATTTGATGTCGTGGTACCTTTCCAACAAAAATAGCTGGGACGGTACAACTTCTAATACACGCAACCGTCATCGCATTTAATGCGCAATGATGTTGTTCCCCCACGTTCCTCTTTCTTTCCTAGACGGACGAGGATGCGTGTGTCAAACATCCTAATCTAGGACTTTGAAGTCGAAGCGTCAGATGTGGTGGGTAGCTCAGATTGACTCTAGAAAACGAACGGTTGGATGACCTGGACCAAGATCCAATGGCTGGGATTAAGTAGGTCTGCCTATAAAAGGCATAGGTCTTTGGAAAGGAATTTTTCTACTTTTGTACGAATCTTTGCCTTGTTATTTCTTCAACTTTTCAAATTTTCTTCCTCTTGAAATCCTTCCCAGTGTTCTTCTTTTATTCGAGCTTCTTTGTTATAGTCGTAAGTAATCTGTTTTTTTTTTTTGCATCTTTCTTTGTTCATTGTGGGAGTTTTTTCTAAGTAATCTAAGAATCAATGGCTTTTTCTAAACCCGCTGGGGGAACATAGACATTAGCGAGTTGGCGAGTGAGTTGGGTTTCTCGGTCACCAATACAACCAACCTTGCTAGAGCCATTGAGGCTAGGCAAGGCGCTTCAGTTTCTAGGGATGATATTGAGGGTGATAACGATATAGCCTGGGGGCAGCCAAAATCCCGTTCCACCTTGTGAACTTTAGGGAAAAATATAGGATTCCCTATGATATAGAACTTCTAACCCCCTCTCCTGATGAGCGAGCTTGCTATCCGAGGTAGGGCTGCGTCGCCATTAGTGAGTTCCTGCTTAAGGGTGGGCTTCGTCTTCCACTTTATCTTTTTTTTTTTCGAGTTGTCCTTAGGTTGTATAGACTGACTCATACCCAGCTCATCCCTAATGCGTGGGCTCAACTAGTGGGGTCTTATTTCCTTTAGAAAGAGACCTCTCTGGGTGAGGACATGCTGTCCACGTCCTCCACACTGTTTATCAGCCTAGGTCGTTGTGCCCATGTGGAGCACATTCTCCTTTTGTGTTGGGTCTTCCTACATCTATCAAAGGATGGAAGGAGACCTGGTTCTAGGTTGGGGAAAGTGGCAGGAGTGTGAGAGTGACACTGTCCCTTATGTCAAACTCCCGACCTCTTACTCCGAATCCAGTGAGTGTTATTCGTACATTTTGCTTGTTGCAGTTTATTGAAATTGTTGTTAACTGGTTGTGACCATTTTGTAGGGTCTATGGAGCGCTTCGATTTTTGACAGAAGTGATTGGGATACTTTGTCAAAAATCTATCGCCGACCCTCTTCTTCTCATGTTTTCAATCGTCTGATTGTATCCCTTCACTTCTACGAAGGCTTTCTGATGGCTCGAGGAGGTACGACTTGACTTATATTTGCTTTTTAATTCACCATTTACTTCACCACTTCGTGTTCGCCTGACTTTGTGTTTATTCCTTGCAGACAACGTCGCGAAGAGGAAACTCCCCACACCTGACATGGCTACTATCTTGGCCGCTACCTCGATAGCTCGTAAGGGCATGAGGCCCTCATCTACTGGCGGAAAATAGGTGAGGGATAAGATAGATAGGGTCAGTAAGAAAGTTGTCTATCAAGAGGAGTGACTTTCCCCTGTATCAGACAAGGGAAAAAAGATAGCGGATGAGGAACCCAAAAAGAAATTCAGGATCCTGATCCCCAATGGGGCGGGTAGTTCCAATGACGTCCCTCCTCCCAGTTCTGAGGTCCTAGCAGGGGAAAAGCTGTTAGACATTTCGATGGTTACAGCCTCGAGGGGTAAAAAAGACCAACTAATGTGGAGCCCCTGAGGCAGGTCCCTGCTAAGAGGCCCAGAGTCTCCAATGAGTCTACCACTTCTGAGGCCTTGAGAAAGGAAAAAAATAGAGAAGTCTGTGAAGCTCACCTCTACTCTGGCAGAGATTAAATCTATAAACAAAGAGGTCCACCTATCTTAGAGTGAGGTGGTCTCTTTAACCAAGTGAGTGGAGACCTCAGTTGCTCGTCAAAGGTTGGCTGCTGAGGCCTTAGAAAAGGCAGACAAAGAGAACTCCACTTTGAAGGAGAAAGTAGGGGAGTTGAACTCCCAAGTTGCCAGCCTTATAGATGAGATTAAAACAGTTCGAAGTGATGCTGAACGTGTCAGTATCAAAGTTGAGAATAACTTCATGGCTAATTTATACCTAGCTAAGGCGTACCAACATTTCGAGAAGTACTGGAGAAGATAGGCCTATATCGAGGTTATCGAATGGCTTGAAGTACATACTTAGCATAACACTTCTGAGCAGTGGGCAGAATTTCTTGAAGATGAGGAGGATGAACCTCAAACACCTAATATTATTATCGTATTTTGCCATCTCTTAGATACTTACCAGTTATAATTTAGCCTATATATGCTCATTCCAATACACAACTTTGATTGGTGAAACATAAAACAACTTATTCAGTTCACATGGGGACCATTACAAACAGTGATTCAGCACTTCATTCGACAGCTACAAACACGCAAAACTACATACACACGAAGAAAATGCGAAATTCATAATCCAACACTTCCTGCTAACATGTCACCAACAAGATCTATTACAACATTCTGCTTTTTCAACGGACTAGCCACATTACACCAAACATGAGAACAACCCAAAACGCAATTTTGTACTTTCTCATTATATTGCAGTTCTTCCAATTTTCCTCTTCGAGCCTGTTCTTCGAATGTAGCAACCCATTAAGAACTACCTTATACCTATCATCAGGTTCCTTGTCGACCCAATAAAAAAATAATAATAAAAAAAAAATGCAAGCTTCACGTGTTCCATATGATCAGCAGCCAAGAAACCTTCGTCTGGGGATGTTCTCTATCCACAAATCCCCACGCCCACAATAATAGCAAACTGCCCAGAAACTTCAGACATTGCTACAAAAATGCAGGAGGAAGAATGAGACGTTTGAAAGGGAAAAACAAGGCGAGTCGCAACCGGATATGAGGAAATGTTTGTCAGCAAGTGCAAGTCTACTCCAACCTTACCTGGATTCGAAGTGTGTTTTGCAGGCTGACTGGTGACCTGGATTAGCCTGTAACTTGGGAGAAAAGCTTCAAGCTTTATCTTCGATTTGGGGAAAGTTTTGATTGTAATTTCGAGGATTCTCTTCGGGTTAATTATTTTTTATTTTTTATTTATTTTAAAGTTTTGAATGAACATGTTTCATAAAAGAATGGATTTTTGCTGATGCAGATTTTTTAGGTAATTTGTCAAGAGTTTAACGGCCGGTAGACGCCACATCGATTCGTCAACCGTCTACGAAATAGGATTTTCAGGGTGACGGATGGAGTGATAACGGGAAAAGTTCAGTGACCACTGTGAAGCTGAATGAAGTTCAATGAGGAGTTTGTGACAATGATACAAGTTTAGTAATTTTTGAAACAATTCACTCAATATAGAAGGGTAAAATATGCAAATTTAGTTCCAAGTGAAAATGGAGAATCTATTATGAAAAAACAAACTTTAACGGATACGACTTTTGAAAACATAGAGAGTTTACCAATGCAAGGGTTCGAGGATTGCCCTTCCTCTCCACTCCCCAATCAAAAAATAAATAAAATAAAATAAAAAAGAACGGAAAATACACTAAAGTAAATGAGAAGAGAGAACAAAATAAAGAGCTTTAAGTATGCATATCATAATAATTCACAAAGAAAAGACGGGGGCAAAAAAATGGATATAATTTATACCCTATTTGTTGTAGATTAAAATCAGATTTTTAGTCGATTTTGATAAAAATTGATGGAATGTGTGGTTAAGATTAATTGTTGACTTTGACTTGAAATTAAAATCGAATTTTAATTTGTACCAAACAGAGGCTTAATTTCACTTATTACTCTCATAAATGATGAAACAATACACAAATCCAGAGAGAGATCCTTTAGAGGAAATGGAGTTTTGTTTCATATGTTCACTCTATTATAGACATCTTTCCCTGATCAGCTAAAATGACGCTCGTACTCAAAGTTTAGTGCAATCAAACGTCCTTGACAAGTCCCGATCCACACTAATGGTATAATTATCTAGGTATTGTCTAGGAGAGAGCCAGTGAGGCTCGTTAAAATAGACATGTTTGTGAGGATGAGCACTATCAGCACCTGAGTTGTCTGCAGAGGAATCATATTGACGGTGAGTCTCTTCCTATAGTCGATCAAGCTAGAATGTCATTTTGTAATTTGAATAATCGAGCGTATAATCCATCCTTGCAAAGGAGGTCTACATGATCACCCATCTGCATCAAATATTTAACTCTTCAGAATGCATTTATCACAAGAATGGAAACAGCAAAAATGGTCTACACTCGCTGAACCAATTGCATCTTTGCACTAAGGTATATCTTAAGGACATATAATTATAATATTTAAAAAGGATAAACTTATGGTAAATTCTCAAGTCAATCCATAGAATCTCACTTAATTTTCTAGCCTTCTACTAATATGGAATTTATAATCAATGTTGTTGGATTATGTGGAGGCGAATCATACTGTACACTAATCTGCTCGACTGCAATTCAACCTACATTCCTACCATATAAAGGATTTATTAGGGACCCTCTTTTGTGCAATAAAGGTGTTAACAAACTTGTACTCTTCTTTCCATTATAATGAAAACCTGAAGTGATCACGTTGAGGGTGAACCACTACATATCTGTCTGCTATGCTCATTTCTGATTGCTTGTTCTTTTATTGTTTCCATTACATTACGGATTAAGATTTAGGCCATAAAATATGTTTATTAGATAAAGAGGGGGATCATATGGATTGGTAAATGACATCCAGGGGAATCTACCTCATCTGTATGAGCCTTGGTTTTAAGGGTGGTGTAAGGAAATTATACCCTTTTACTCCTTTATGGCCAAAAGTTGCAAGAAGCCAACCTGGACGGTAGAAAAACGGATGGCAGGGGTAAGGATCCTCTCTACTTTTACCCTCCCACCCTTCTCTTCATTTCTTCTCTAAGTGAAGTTCATGACTTTCTTTCCAACCAAAAATAAGCTGAAGGGCATGAAGATACAAAAAGATGAGGTCACCGGATGCTCTTGGCAAATATAAATCTCCAATCAAGAATTTATTTTGAAGATTATAATGTTGTCGACTAGTCGTGTAAAAAATTTTGCTCACGAGACATCATTTTTAATTTATTCCACTGTTTGAGAGATTCTAATAAGTAATAACAAAGTGTCCAATCAAAGACTTCAAATTTTTAACTTCACTCGAATCTTAAGTAGTTAGTTATGAAAGCAACAAATAAATGCATTACCTCAACAACTTGTCCGCTATCCATTACCAGAATTCTGTCAGCATCTTTTATGGTAGACATCCTATGGAAGGTGGGTTACATATTGCAAGTCCAATTCCATCACGAACAAGAAAAAGAGAGTGTGAAATGACAAACCTGTGTGCAATTATGATTACAGTCCGATTCAATTCTTTCTTGAAAGAATAAAGTATCTCCTGCATTAAAGGTGTGAAGAATGAAAACATTTTTCGTTTTCTATTGCTTAAGAAAAGTAAATAAAATTAATGCTGCAGAATTTTTAGACCTTGATGTAGTATTCATTCTCAGCATCAAGAGAACTGGTAGCTTCATCGAAAACAAGAATAGAAGGATCTCGAAGAATTGCCCTTGCAATAGCAATGCGCTGCTTTTGCCCTCTACTTAATAGATTATTATCAACAGGAGTATCATAACCCCTGGGAAGAGAAGAAATGAATTCGTGCAAGTGTGCCTGCTTTGCAGCCCATTCTATCTCTTCCCGTCTGATGCTTCGGGAGCAACCATACATTATGTTCGACTTAAAATCAGAGTGGAAAATCTCAGGTTCCTGCTCATCTTAGAACTTTCAAGCATTATCTCTTGAAGCAAGCATGGAGCATTTTTGTTTAAGCTCAAAAAGCTCACTTATAACTAAATAAGTTTTAGTAAAAAATTATTGGTTTTGAAACAAGTTACTTATTTTGACAGCAAAATAAGAGTTACTTTAAATAATTAACTTTGTTAACATGAGAGCAAGAAACTTATCTACATGTCTAACCTGTGAAACAAATCCAATATTTTCCCTCAGCCACCTGATGTCCAGCTCTCTAAGAGGAGTGCCATCAATTAAAATCTGGAAATCAGTACATGCGTAAGACACCAGTGACAAAAAACTTATGCTGTGCTTGTAGGCTAAGGTGTAGAAAGAGAACTAAAGTATTCAGGTAAACAACATAAGCAAGCTCAATAAGGAAAAAAAACTATTCTGATCCAACATTGAAAATTCAGAAAGGTCATTTATCATTAATTGATTTAGGATTTTTCTTAGTAACTGTTTATTTTCAAACATGTTTGGATAAGTTTTTCTTCTCACATTTAAATAAAAAAGTTACTTATTTTAAACTTAAAGTAAACTTGTTAAGCTCTTAGCCTAACATCATAATTGGAAAAAGATGGAAATATATCCAGAAGGAAGAAAGCATATAATAGGAGTCATCAACCAATATGAAACTCACAAAGTAATTAGGGAGGAATGATTCTTAAGCAATGGAGTAGAAGACAACAAAAATGCACGTACAGCTTACCTGACCACTGTCTGGGTCGCAGAGTCGAAGCAAAAGATTGATTAATGTAGTTTTCCCGCTACCACTGGCCCCAACCTTCTCACAAGTAGAAAGCACAGTTAACATCTATCTAGATTCTTCCCCAAAATTAAAGTGTATGTACAGTTTCATAGTTCTTACAATTGCAATGATGTTGTTAGGTCGTATCTTAAAGTTCACATTTTCCAAAACTGGTACCTGTTGCGAGACGATAAAAATGCATGAATGCTTCCTCATGGATAAACATACAAATACACTTGAAAGTTACATACTCATTCAACGAAGAAATAATCGTTGAATAATAAAATTGAAAAAGTTTGAATATATGTATATTTTTTTTTTAAATCTAATCAGCCGTGAATAAACACGCTACATATAGGAGAAAGAAATACACATAAAGTTGAAAAAAAAAAGATCCTATTCTATAGAACTTAAAAACAGAAAAACAATCAGATCCTAAAAGATAGGATAGGAACATATAGACTAACTCAAAATCCTATTCATTAGGAATTTATTCAAACATAAAATAAAATAACAAAAAAACTTATAATTCGACACTCACCCTCAAGCTGGTGCATAGATATTTATCATACCCAACTTGCTGATTAAGTATCAAACATAGGTCAATGAAGTCCTTTAGTCAAAATATCTGCAATTTATTGTGAAGTTGGATTGAATGACGTACAAACAATATTTCCTTGATGAAGTGTTGATCTATATCTACATGCTTAGTTCTGTCATGTTGCATTGGATTGTTTGCAATATTAATAACCGCTTTATTGTCACCATAGAACTTCATAGGTAATTCATCATTCATTTGCAATT
The DNA here is from genome assembly GCA_903798235.1 of Fraxinus ornus. NCBI lineage: Eukaryota > Viridiplantae > Streptophyta > Magnoliopsida > Lamiales > Oleaceae > Fraxinus > Fraxinus ornus. Next base: position 20,593 of record CAIGRF010004389.1, on the reverse strand, counting down.
TCTTCAAAACTCGTCGCAGACACAAAATATCATATATTTCAAGACTAATTCCTCTAAATTCAAATTATTGCCGCTCCATGGAGCCAGTATACGGATCCACCTTTCGGTGAGGTCGTTGTAGGGTTGGCAAGGGGTAGGATGCCCCATTCACCGATCAAAATTTCATTAAGGAAAGTTTAGGAATTCGTTTTCATGTAAATTTCGACTTGGGAATTTGAATCCTTGTAAATTTTGATTTTACTTTAATTTATCTTATAATAGGGAGCAATCATTAGAATTTTTAATTACCATCATATAAGAGAGAAATAGATGTTAGAGAAGATAGACGTGCGATTTTCTCTTGTAAATTTCTTTTTATCATATTGAATCACTGCAATGGCAGAAGATGATGTAGTTTCATATTAAGGCGAACCTGTATAAAACTTGTGTGTTATTTAGATGACCTAGTTTCCCTTTCCAGTCGATGACGAGCTCGACAAACTGAGCCCACTCCAGGTAGTTCCTCCCGTTTAATTCATGAACAAAGATTTGTAGAGAATTTGAATGCAATGGTTGATTAAAGGACACTGCCGACCATGTTTGGTTCTCCATTTGGTTCTTCAATTCGTCTGTTGTTCCCTCTAAAGATGAACTAAAACCGTAGATGAATTATTAACAAAGATTAATAAAACCCAAAGTGAAAAGATTCAATATGTATATTTAGCAGGAATACAAATAATGAGCCTTGAATGAACACATGTATATATAGGAAAAGGAAATACAAGGAAAGCTAAAAAAACAGATCCCATTCTACGGAACTAAATAGTAGAAAACAATCAGATCCTAAAAAGATAGGAACATAAGCTAGATTATTTCAAAATCCTATCCATTAGAATTTTATTCAAACATAAAATAAAATGACAAAAACGTATGAAATTCACGAGTATTCTAGAATTCATCGATGTAATTAATACTGTATCAGATTGTATCCCTAGTTTATTATGCAACATTTCATGTCACCTCAACAAGCATTTAGCACATGTTTGGTATATACTGTTACGTTGTAATAGTATAGTATATAAGAGTTTAGTTTTTTTTCTCATTTAATAGTTTATTGTATTGTTCAAGTTGCCTTACCAAACATGCTATTAGTGAACAAAGAACATAGTTAACATTCTAATCCACCAGGACTTCAAACAAACAAAATTTATAGAAAGTAACTTGCATTAACATATCTATACCTAGTACGGTTCACCTTATGAAACAAAATGGACTGAAATCAAAATTTTAGGAAATATCTATTAATCTTGACCTGGGAGAAATTTGAAATAACATATGGCCACTAATTATTACGAATAATTCCTGATGCGGTCATCAACTTCTTGTTATTGTACTATTTACTTTTATTTTATCTAGTTGGGCTTGTATTATTAGTGCGCTGGCCCAAAGCCATTTACTTTTAGGGTTGTAGTTTTGTTTTATATATTGGGGTATTGTTAACTTTGGAGGGGATGATGAATGAATGATAATTGAATCGTGGCTGGTTGCCAACGCGTTCTTCTCCCCTATTCTTCTCCTCTGAAGTTCCAAGGACGTCCTCCCGTTTGCAATGCTTTAACTGTAAAGGTTTCAGTCACATTTCCTCTACCTGTCCTAGGAGAGCCCTAGCTATGGAGGAACGGTAGGGTGTAGTAGATGACCCGTTGGAGGATCACGTTTATGAGCCTAAGTTTGAAGAGTTTGAGGACTTGGATAATAATGAAGATACCTTTTTAGGTTGTATTCGGACCCTCCCCGTGGATCTAGGGTCAGGACCCCTTATTCCTGACACGTCTAGATTAGGCGTTGTACGTTGTACCCTGACTCAACCTAAAAATGCTGATGATTGGCATCGTCATGCCATTTTCTACTCTTACATTAAGATCAATAATAAAGGATGTAAAATCATTGTGGATAGTGGTAATTGCATTAATGCAAGTTCCCCACCCTCAGCCATATAGCGTCTCTCGAGTTGATACTTCCTCGATAGCTGTAACGGAACGTTGTCTAGTACCTATTCAGTTTCTCGAGTTCAATGGATGTCGATCACGTCATTCTTAGTCGACCTTGGTTGTTTGATTTAGATGTAACCATTTATGGTCGATCCAATTCATGTTCCTCTGTATTTAATAAAGGAAAGAAGATTCACTTTAACCCACTACCCCTGACACAGCTTGGCTCGCATAAGGCATAGAAAAGTGAGGAAAGAAAATGGTTACATATCATTAACCTTACGGAGGTCGAACATACACTTGTGAGCGATTTGTCATGTTTGTCTTGGTTGTCATGGATATTCTATTGAATTTCTCAATAGTAGCCCCTCCTGAAGCCCAGACGATCTTTCAAGAGTTTCAGGATGTCTTTCCTGAGGACCTACCTGACCAGCTACCTACGTTACGGAACATCCAACATGCCATAGATTTGGTCCCGGGAGCGTCACTTCCAAATTTGCCTCATTATAGGATGAATCTTACTGAGAAGGCTAAACTTCATAGGCAAGTGGATGAACTCCTTCACAAATGATTCATCCGTGAGAGTTTAAGTCCTTGCGCAGTTCCTGCGCTATTAACACCTAAGAAAGATGTCTCTTGGAGGATGTGCATAGATAGTCGTGCCATCAATAGGATTACGTTGTAGTATCGTTTTCCCATCCCTAGGTTTGACGATATGTTAGATATGATGGTTGGTGCTACAATATTTTCTAAGATCAATTTGAAGAGTGGGTATCACCATATTAGGATTCGTCCGGTGATGAATGGAAAACTGCTTTTACAATAAAAGATGGTGAGTGGCTAGTTATGCCTTTAGGATTAACCAACGCCTCGAGTACTTTTATGCGAGCAATGACACAAACTCTTCGTCCTTTCATGGGTAAGTTCCTTGTTGTCTATTTTGACGACATTCTCGTCTACAATATAACGAAGAAACAACACCGAGATCATCTCAAGCAGGTTTGTTCTACCTTGCGAACAACAAAATTGTATGCTAACGTCCAGAAATGTTCTCTTTACCCATAGGGTTGTTTTCTTAGAATTCATTGTATCCTCTACGGGGATATTTGCTGATCTTGTCAAAATTTAGGCAATTGTTGATTGGCCTGAACCTAAGACTATACATGACGTTAGGAGTTTTCATGGTTTAGCTACTTTTTTACCGTCATTTTATCAAAGGGTTTAGCATAATCATAGCTCATATTACGAAGTGTATGAAGAAAGGGAACTTTCATTGGACATAAGAAGCGACTAAAGCTTTTAAGTTAGCCAAGAAGCGAATGACGAAAGCTCTTGTCATGCGCCTTCCTGACTTCGCCAAAGTTTTTGAGGTTGAGTGTGATTCCTCCGAGGTAGGAATAGGTAGAGTCTTGGTTAGGAACATCATCATGTCGCTAATTTTAGTGAGAAGTTAAATAATGTCAAACAACGGTNNAGTTGTTCTTTTCTCGGACCATGTGGCCCTTTGTCACCTCACCGCCCAGATGAGGTTGAATTCTAGGCTCGGTCGCTGGGTTGAGTATTTTCAGGCTTATTCTTTTGTTTTGAAACATAAGAAGGGTCTTGAGAACCAGACGGCTGATGCATTAAGTCGTCGTATCCCCCTTTTGTCGATTATGAGCGTCAAGGTCATAGGTTTTGAATGACTTAATGAGGATTACGAGACATGTCCCAATTTTAGGGATATCTTCTGCGATTTGCAAGGGCGATTGGATATTGTGGATGGCTTTCGCCTTGAGGAGGGTTACCTTTTTCGAGTCAATAAATTGTGCATCTTTCAAATTTCAGTACGAAACTTAATAGTATGGGAAATTCATACAGGGGGCTTAGCCGGTCACTTAGGGCGTGATAAGACCATAGAGGAGATTGAACGTCAAATCTATTGGCCTAGTTTGAAGAAAGATGTAGCTAAATTAGTTAGTATATGTAACACCTGTTAGTTGGCCAAACAGAAGAGGCAAAACACTGGCCTGTACACACCTCTTCCAGTTCCTGATTGCCCTCGGCAAGACGTATGGATTTTGTGCTAGGACTTCCACGTACCCCGAAGAAGAATGATTCTATTTTTGTGGTAGTCGATCGTTTCTCGAAAATGGCGCATTTTATCCCTTGTAGTAAAATCTCCGATGCGTCCAAGGTTGCCACGTTATACGTCAATGAAATTGACAAATTATATGGTCTTCCTAAAACTATTGTATTAGATATGGATGTTCGGTTCACTGGTCACTTTTGGAGAAGTTGTGGCAAAAGGTTAGTACGAAATTGAAATTTTCTACTGTCTATCACCTGCAGACTTACGGTCAAACAGAAGTAGTTAACCGTAGTTTTGGTAATTTATTAAGATGTCTGGTCCAAGAAAATCTTAGAAATTGGGATTTGATTCATCCTACAGCTCAAATTACATATAACAGTTCCATGAATCCATTTGAAGTTGTTCGTGGTTTTAAGCCTAGGAAGCCTTTAGATCTCATTTTGATGTCCCCACATGCTAGAGTGTCTATGTTAGTTGAAGCATTTACACATCTTCATGACTTGTATATTGAGATCAATAAACAACTTGAAGCCAGTAATGCCTCGTATAAACTTCGGGCCGATCTACATAAAAGACATGTTGAGTTTAATATTGGGGATTATATTATGATCCAAATTAGACCGGAGCAACATGTACATGTCCGCCTTCAAATTACAAGCTTGTAGTGCTGGTCTTTTTAAAATTTTAAAGGACGTTGGCCCAAATACATATGTTCTTGATCTTCCGCCACATCTTGGTTACTACCCTACTTTCAAGGTTGAGGATTTAGTTGCTTATAAATGCCATTTCAATTCCTCTGATAATCATCTTCTACCTCTATTTGTGGACCTTGACCCTGAATCTCTTGCCACTTCTAACCCAATACCACGTTCTCCAACACATAAATATAAAATTGATGCTATTTTATGTGTGTGTTATCTAAAAATGGAGATGTTCACGCTTCCTTGTTAGTTGGGTTGATCGGTCTGAGTTTGACTGTACATGGATTACTAGAGAGATACTACAGCAGCTTGACCCAGATTTATTGGAACTCTATCGGAGTCAGCAAGATCTTCCTTTGCCAAGTTCTCCTTCCACATTCACGGGACGTTGGTGGGGACACAAAATTCAGACTACCACTGACACGCTTTAATGGACGTCCGAAAAAACTCGTTCAACCCCTTAGTTTATGGTTGGGCGATTGTTTGCAGCTTTTATGATTTATCCACTCGACAGGGTTGAATTTTTCTCTCACCCCGGGAGAGTTGACACGGACATCATCGAGATTTATTATTATTATTATTATTGGGCTTTATTATTTATGTTTTCTATTATTGGGATTGTCGTCGATTTTTATTAGTTATATTTTTTTATTATTGGGCTTGTAGTAGTGGGATGACCCAAACCATTCACTAGTAGATTAGGTTTTTACTATTTATTGGATTTTTTCATTGTAGTTGGATCAGTTAATGAATTGATAAAACCTCGATTGGCAGCGTCCAATGTTTTCTCCTCTTTCCCTAATTTCTTTTTTCTTCTTCTAGCTTCTTCCTCTGCTTCTTCTTCTTCTTTTGTTCTTCTTATCTGTTGAGTGCAAATATTGCGGTGATTATAATTCTCCACTGGAACACTTCCATTGATGCTACATCAAATTTGGTATCAAAGCTAAAACTTGGGAAATACTTCATTTATATTCCAGAAATTTCTTCATGTTATCTACCCAATGCCCACACACCCGCACCAATTTCTCCAAAATCCATGAAGAGTAACAACCTTCTTTTAGCATTTCTGATGATCAGTTTTCTGTTGGTTTGCAATTTCAACATCGGATGAAACTCAAGCAAGGAAAGAATCGTTCATGTGGCTGCTGTAAATTATTGCTTCTGGTCTTCACAATCCATACCAAGTGTCATCCTCTTCAAAATGACAACTCCAAATCCATTGCTGCACAATCCAGTCACCACCTCTACCTTCTATGCCGCTGTTCCTATCCATCGCTACCCTGTATTTGCTGTAAGTTCCCTTGCAACTCAAAAAAACCTCAGTATGTTCCAAGATTTCGAGCAACATTCACATACAAAATAAACCTCTAGAACCACCATCCACTGCCGCTGCTACCTCTCAACCAATAAAACCCTCAATCACAATCGGCTAAACCCACGACTATATGCCTCCAGCAACCACGTTAAATACCTCTAGTAGCCACACTCCACGCAAAGCCCACCATCATCTGCACTTACTATTCCTGCAAACAGCACAATCGCCGGCACCTTTGCTTCACATCACAGTCCCCGACATCACTCTCGACAACCAGGACTGTTAAGTGTAAATATATCCTACAGCCTGTAAGATTATACAGAGGCTCAATTAGAGGAATTACTTTAATTATAGGGATTCCTACTTCCTAATATAGGTTTCCCAATCTGTATATATACGTGTATCTTCTCCTATGAATATGAAGAAATTATTTTCTCCTTTAAATTACATGGTATCAGAGCCACTTACCTATAGAAGCCATCGATAAATCTGCAATTTTTTTCAATTTTCAGTTGTCCCTGGCATGACGACTGTTCGGCGCCTTAATATTACTATGGGTATTCAGGTTTTCGCCGGGTTCTTCGCAATTAGGGCTTTGGGTCGATCAATTCTGGTCGACACTTTGTTGGGACGTACGTCAAATTCTTTATTTTCGTCGCCAGCGAGTAGGTGTGATCCCCAGTCGCGTTCTCCGGTCGCCGCCTTCTTCCTCGAAAGTGAATCGACTTTTCACTTCGTGGGCTGATCTTCCGTCTTCGTGGTCAGCGTCTTCTTCCTCGTACGTTCTCCAGCTTGGTCTGGTTTATATTTTCCGTTTTCTTCGGGCTACTGCAGGTTCAATTTTTGTGGGCTGCCTCATTTTTTAAATTTTTTGGGCCTGTTTATAGTTTAGGTGGGCTGCTGAAATTATTGGGCTTGATTATTTGGCCTTTGTCTTTGGATTTGTACCTGGGCTGCTCCTTTACCTTTGCTATTTGAATTTGTGCTGTGTTGATATGGCTGACAAGCAGAAGAATGTCGTTGTGACTGATGTCATTCCGGTGACGTCCAAAATTACAGAGCATAAGTTGGCTGGTGCAAATTATTTGGATTGGTATAAGACAGTCCGGATTTACTTGCGAAGTATTTCTATGGACAATCATCTAAGGATCCGCCAACGGATAATACTAAACAGACATGGCTGAGGGATGATGCTAGATTATTCTTACAAATTCGGAATTCCATTGCCATTGAAGTAGTCAGTTCAGCAAGCTCAGCGGGAGCAAATGGCGGTGATGAGTTTTCTAGCTGGTCCTTAATTCTCAGTTTGACACTGCTAAATTCCAGATTCTCTCTAGTGCTGAGATTTCATCTCTGCATGAGACTTTTACTAGAGTACTTCGCGCGGATACGGGTGCTTATGTGGCTTCGTCTGATCAGTCTTCTAGTGCTCTTATCAGTCGCAATAGTAGAGGTAATCCAAAGGGCGTGGGTACAGGTAGTCGGGAAACTCGAAGTCAGGATGAAAGGGGAGTTGTATGCTACTACTGTCATGAGCCGGGTCATACCAAGCGCACGTGCAGGAAATTGTAAAATAAATCTTTGAAGTCCCACTTCGCTCATGTCGCCACTACTACTGCTACACCCATCTCACCATCTGAACAGACCATTACAGTTTCTGCAAATACATTTGCTAAATTCATTCAGTACCAAGAAGCATTGAAGAATTCCTCTCACCATATCTCTGCCATTGTTGAGACAGGTAAACCCAACATGTCTTCTTTCCTCTTCATCCAAGTGGGTTATTGATTCTGGTGCCACAGATCATATGACAGGTAATCCTAGTCTCTTCTCTACTTTTCAATCGCATACATCCCCTTCCAACGTTACTTTAGCTGATGGTTCTACCTCTTCTGTTCTTGGTTCTGGCACTATCACTCCAACCCCATTCATTTCGTTATCTTCTGTCTTAAGTCTACCACAATTTTCTTTCAATTTAATGTTTGTGAGCAAACTTACTCGGACTCTAAACTGTTGTATTTCACTTTTCCCTGGCTATTGTATTTTTCAGGATCTTATGACGAAGAAGATTATTGGTAAAGGACATGAATCAGGCGGTCTCTATATTCTTGATACCCACGTGCCCAAATCCATTGCGTGTTCAAGTGTCTTAACTCCTTTTGAAGCACATTGTCGATTGGTACATCCATCGTTGCCTTTGTTGAAGAAATTGTGTCCTCGGTTTCAAAATGTGTCGTCTTTAGATTGTGAGTCGTGTCAGTTTGCAAAACATCATCGTCAGTCCTCAGTTCCTCGAGTCAATAAAAGAGCAAGTTCTCCTTTTGAATTAGTTCATTCAGATGTTTGGGGTCCTTGTCCTGTTGTGTCCAAAATTAGATTTCGGTATTTCGTTACCTTTGTTGATGACTTCTCTCGTGTGACTTGACTTTATTTAATGAAAAATCATTCGGAATTATTTTCTCATTTTACTGCCTTTTGTGCTGAAATTCAAACACAGTTTAATGTTTATGTACATACGTTGAGAAGTGATAATACCAAAGAGTATTTTTCGGACTCTTTTCAAACTTACATGCTTCGGAATGGTATTCTCCACCAATCCTCGTGTGTAGACACACCATCTCAGAATGGTGTGGCTGAACGGAAAAATAGACATCTTCTTGAGACAGCAAGGGCACTCTTGTTTCAAATGCGGGTTCCCAAACATTTTTAGGCTGATGCAGTCTCTACCGCCTGTTTTTTGATTAATCGGATGCCTTCATCTGTTCTTCGTGGTGGGTCCTTATAGTGTCATTTTCCCTACTAAACCCTTGTTTTCTATTAAACCTAGAATATTTAGTAGTACGTGTTATACTCGTAATATTCGTCCCCAGATAACTAAATTAGATCCCAAATCCTTAAAATGTTTTTTTCTAGGTTACTCTCGTCTACAGAAAGGGTATCGATGCTACTGTCTAAGTCTTAACAAGTATCTTGTGTCGGCGGATGTTACTTTCCTGGAGCATATTCCTTTCTTTCCCACTTCGTATACTTCTTTCAATAATGGTGAGGATGGTGATTTGTTGGTTTATCATGTTACTTACCAGTAAACTAATCTTACTTCCTCACCTGTTGATCCCATACCACCGGCACTTATTAGACAGGTCTATTCTAGACGACGTAACCCTCCTGATGCATGTTCGGCAATCTTCTTCGGCATTGGATCCAGTGTCCAGTGATCTTAATCTACCTATTGCCCTTCGCAAAGGTAAACGTCAGTGCACGTATCCAATCTCGACTGTTGCTTCTTATGCTTACTTATCTTCTTCTTCTTGTTCTTTTATTGCTTCCCTTGACTCTATTACTCTTCCGAAAACTATTAATGAAGCCCCATCACATCCTGGTTGGCGTGATGTTGTGATAGAGGAAATGAATGCTTTAGATGCTAATGGTACTTGGGATTTAGTGAACTTACCTACAGGGAAAAAGGCTATGGATGTAAGTGGGTGTTTGCAGTCAAAGTCAATTCTGATGGATCATTGGCTAGGCTTAAAGCTCGTCTTGTGGCTAAAGGCTATGCTCAAACTTATGGTGTGGATTATTCTGACACTCTCTCCTGTAGCCAAATTAACATCTATTCGTTTATTCATCTCTATGGCAGCTACTCATAATTGGCCTCTCCATCAATTAGATATCAAAAATGCATTTTTACATGGTGATCTCCAAGAGGAAGTTTATATGAAGCAACCACCAGGGTTTGTTGCTCAGGGGGAGTATGGGAAAGTGTGTCATCTTCGAAAGTCCCTATATGGTTTGAAACAAAGTCCACGTGCTTGGTTTGGAAAATTTAGTCAGGCATTGGAAAAGTTTGGAATGCAAAAGTGCAAGTCTAACCACTCAGTCTTCTATAGACAGTCTGAATCCAGCATTATTCTCCTTGTTGTGTATGTTGATGATATTGTTATTACTTGCAATAATGCTATGGGAATTTCATCTATGAAGTCGTTTCTTCACACCCAATTTCACACGAAAGATTTAAGGGCGTTGAAGTATTTCTTGGGAATTGAGGTGACAATAAGCAAAAAAGGCATCTTCTTACCTCAGAAAAAGTATGTACTTGACTTATTAACTAAGACTGGAAAGTTGGGATCTAAACTAAGCAGTGTTCCGATACTTCCTAATTTGCAACTTACCAAAGATGGAGACTTATTTGAAGATCCTGGGAAGTATAGAAGACTGGTTGGGAAATTGAACTACCTCACAGTAACTCGTCCTGACATTGCGTATTCTATTAGTATTGTAAGTCAATTCATGTCCTCCCCAATAGTTCACCATTGGGCAGATTTGGAACAAATCTTGTATTATTTGAAGGGAGCTCCGGGACGTGGGAGATACTGTACAGAAATCATGGACATACTCATATCGAATGTTTTTCAGATGCAAATTGGGCAGGATCCAATATTGATCGAAGGCCTACTACTGGCTATTGTGTTTTTGTTGGGGGCAATTTGATTTCATGGAAAAGTTAGAAGCAAAATGTTGTGTCACGATCTAGTGCAGAATCAGAATATATCAATATATCCAATGCAGAATCAGAATATAGAGCTATAGCACAGTCCGTGTGTGAGATAATGTGGATATATCAGCTCTTAACTGAAGTTGGTCTTAAGGCGTCAATACCAGTAAAGTTGTGGTGTGACAATCAAGTTGCTTTTCATTTGCTTCTAATCCTGTGTTTCATGAACAGACTAAGCATATTGAGATTGACTGTCATTTCGTTCGTGAAAAGATACAGCAGAATTTAATCACTACGGGATATGTGAAAACTGGAGAACAACTAGGAGATATTTTTACAAAGGCTCTAAATGGGACATGGTTTAATTATATTTGTAACAAACTGGGCATGATTAATATCTATGCTCCAGTTTGAGGGAGAGTGTTAAGTGTAAATATATCCTACAGCCTGTAAGATTATATAGAGGCTCAATTAGAGGAATTACTTTAATTATAGGGATTTCTACTTCCTAATATAGGTTTCCCAATCTGTAAATATACGTGTGTATCTTCTCCTATGAATATGAAGAAATTATTTTCTCCTTTAAATTACACATCGTTAACTCCTTCAACGACTACACGTACTTTCCGCCTTCATAGAGAAGGTAGTCGACAGATACAGGGCGAATTGGCACGAGAAAGAAGTGGTGTTAATGTCAATTTGAGCTCATCCACTAATTTAAGCCTGATGTTATTGTCTAATTGGGCTCAGCCTCTAATTTAGTTTGTATTTGGTGGTTTAGTTTTATATTAAAAAAAGTGAAAAAATAGGTAAAAGAAGAGCAAAGAAAATATATTTTCTAACATTTTGTAGGTACATCTCTTTGACTGGCTGATCAGTTCAGTCACTTCAAATAACAAAACGGGGATCTATTGTTTCTTTGTCTTTAGTACTCAGTTATTTGGTGCTCAATTACTTTGACGAACAAAAGGGGAGCTACTATTTCTCTATCTTTAGTTTATACTACTGTTTCGTTTTAAAATTGCATAAATTAATTTTTTATGCTGTTGTTATTCTAATTTTTACCTAAAATTCATGTGGTCGAATCCCTTGACTTGTTAATTCCTATTTTATCCCCACTTATTTTACGTAATTGGGTTTTTTACTAGTATTTGACATGTGTTTCGTTATTTTACATGTGTCAGCAGTATTAGCTTGGCGTATTTTGATTTATTAAGTTCCAAAATTTTAAATTTAAAAAAAAAAAATTGCTCAAGTTATTATTTTCCATTGTTTGCATTTATTGTTCATTGAACTTTCCATTACACGTCATTTAGCTGCTAATACAGTGCATGTAATTGCGTAGTGGTCATCTTGTTGCTTCTAGTTTCAGTACCTTAACCATGGACCTCTCACAATTTGATGCACTTACCCGACAAATAGCAACTATCCAAATCCTAATGACTGCTACTCTTGAAGAGAATAAGGACCCAGCTGCTAGTCTGAACAATTTTAAGCAAACCCCCATCCAACTGATGTTAATAATTCTGAAATGTCCTATAATAGACAATATCGTTGTTGACAAGGTGATCAAAAATATTTTTGACACGACCGTAGGGATAGGGATTGGGTTCTTGAGCGAGAACTAGGCTATGACCGTCACAATACTCTCTTTTCCACGTCATAAGGAGCGTTTCTTTAAAAACATTAAAGTAGGTGATCCTACTTTCAATTTAAAGTTTTTACTCAATGGACTGTCCTTAAACAAAGGAATCGATTAGTGACCAAGTATATTGCTCAATTTGAGGAATTTTGAATGAAATGTCATGTCATCGAGGATGAGACCCTGACTTTGAGTAGGTTTAGACAACGTTTAAAAGATGATCTTAAGCGTGAGCTTTTCCTTCGGGGCGTCACCACTCTTGATCATGCTTATTCTTTAGCCCAAGATTATGAGTTGATTATTAGTACTCTATGAAAAGCATGGTGACAACCATACATCCATCTCATTAGCGTCGCTTCCTCTTCACGTGATCTTCCCCGTCTAATGTTCCTTTTGTGTTCGAAAATAAGGGTACACTTTCTGAAATTCCAATTAATTCATCCGACTTGCAGTACTTCAACGGTAAGGACTTTGGTCATCTTTCTTCCAAATGTTCTAGCCGAGCCTGGGTCATTGAAGAACGAAAGAAAATAATAGATGAGCGTTTAGAAGATCAAGTCTATGATCCTAAACTCGAAGAATTTGATGACTTGGATGATAGTGAGAACGCCTCCTTGTGTAGTATTCAGACTTTTCCTATGAATCAAGGTATTGTACCCCTTGTTTTGACTTGGATGATAGTGAGAACACCTCTTTGGGTAGTACTCAGACTTTCCCTATGAATCTAGGTATTGTACCTCTTGTTCCCGATACCTCTCAATCAAGTGTTGTATGTCGTAACCTTATCCAACCCAAATGTGCTATTGATTTGCTTACTCATGCCGTTTTCAAAGAAAATCTTGGGAATTGGGATTTGATTCTCCCAACAGTTCAAATTACATATAATAATTTTGTGAATCGGTCTATAAATATAAGTCCCTTTGAAGTTATTCATGGTTATGAGCCTAGAAAGCTTTTAGACCTTATTCTCATGTCCCCACACAAATGTGTCTATGTTAGTTGAGGTAGTTGTACCATATCTTTATGCATTGCATATTGAGATCAATATACCTGAAGCAAGTAATGCATCATATAAACTTCGAGCTGATTTGCATAAATGATATTTTGAATTTAATATTGGGGATTATGTTATATTAAAAGCCCGTAGTGCTTGTCCTTATAAAATTTTAAAGCATATTGGTTCAAATGCATATGTCATTGATCTTTTATCACATTTTGGCCCCCACTCTATTTTAATTGTTAAGGACTTTGTTGTTTACGAAAATTATTTTGACCCCTCTGATGATCCTTTTCTACCTATATGGGAGCTCCTACAACGAATCTTTTACTATGTCTACTCCAATACCACCTGTCACAGCACACAAAAATAAGATTGATGTTATTTTAGATAAGCAAATTGTGTTGACCAATAATAGAGAGGTTTAGTTAGGAGTGGGCAAAACCCAAACCAACCCGAGTAAACAAACCGACCCGACCTAAACCGACCTGTTTGGGTCGGTTTTTTGCTTTTTTTGGACGGGTTTCGGATCGGGTCGTGGGTTAACAACCCAAACCCGATCCGACCCAACCCAAAACCCAAAAAAAAAAAAAAACGAGTTTAAAAACAAAACCCTAAAGGACAACTGGGCAAGTCCATCATCCACGATTTCCAGTCTACATTGCTCTAGCACAAATCGCCTTCTCTCTCGCTCCGACCATCCCAACCCTTCCCCACCCACCAACGAACCACCTATCCTCGACGCCGTTCACAGTAAAAGGGCAAGTCCATCCTCCGTAAACACGACCGAAAAATTTTGGTTTTTCCCTAATATATCACTGTTAATTCCCTTTCTTCGATCTATTTGAATTTTGGAAGTTAAAATTGGGATACCCGAACTTACTATTTGAAGCTAAAGTTTAAAAATTTCCGGAATCTTCACATATTTTTAAGAAGTTCTAATTGACGGCAATCCCCTCTCTCATTAGTGACATTGCCGGTTTTCAATGGTAGACAATTGATGATTGGCTATATACAATCACCGACAAGTGACGGAAAGCCGATAGAACTTTATTTTATATTACGTATGTTGTTGTCCCTATGTTTTTGTTTTTCTTTTATATACAAAGAACACATTTTTATTGCAAATAGCTGGTTATTTGTTTAATTTTTGTCCCAGACTTTTAGCTATTTTTAATTTGTGTTCTTGCTTTGTTAATTTTATTTGTTGGTTTATTATCTCCTACCTCGTTCTTCTACTTTGTTTTTATTTACGAATGGAATTCTAATATATCGAAATGTTTATCGTGATTTTCTAAGATGATATATGTTTTTTTACGTGCACAATTTTGAATTTATTATAATTGCTTTGTATTATTTATTGGCTTATGTTGAGGCTTAGGAGCTGCCTAAAAGAGAGAAACGCCTCTATACTTATTTTGATCTTTTTGATTTAGCACTATTAGATTACAATGGAATTCCTCCCAACTCCTAGCTCTTAAGCAGAAGGGTATGTGGTATGTATTGTACTTATAATTGACACATCATTATTGAATATTTGCAATTAAGCAGTTGTGTATTTTTTGTTGTGAGAACCAAATGGGTGTGTTGTTCTTTGATGTATGAAACAGAAATGATCTTATGTTTGGGGATGCTTTGGGTTGGGGGAAAAAGAGAAGGGGGCGTGAGGGTTACTGGTTAATGATGGGAGTCACTGGTACCAATAAATTCATCCAATAGGTTTGCTGGGATTATTCATCTGCACATGAAATCCTTGAAGAAAATAATGTTGAAAAACAAGTTGCTGGGATTATTCATCTCTCTCGCTCTGGGATTAATGTTATTTTACATCAAAAAAATTGGATGATTTTTATTTTTATGCAATAAGTTTATCTCAAACCGACCAACCCAACTCAATCCAACTTGACCGACACATAATTGGGTTGGGTTGCAATATTTACATGGGTTAGGTTGGGTTGAATTTCGAACAAATCGATAATGTTGGGTTGGGTTTGGGTTGGGACAAAAACCGACCCAACCTAACCCACGTTCACACCTAAGTTCAGTGCTTTCTTGTTCGTTGGGTGGATCGACTTGATTTTGAGGGTACATGGATTCCTAGAGAGAGACTTTAGCATCGTGATCTAGATTCATTGGAACTTTATAGAAGTCAACAAGATCTTCCTTCGCCCAGGTCACCATAGTCAGATCATATTCTGGGGATAATTTGCAACTAGCATTGTCATCATTTGTTGAGTTTCGATATTTGGTTCGTTAAAAAGATTGTTCCCCGTGGCTTGACTTGGAGCATTTTGGGTATCAAATCGACTGCAGCCTTTTGCGTCTTGTCCACTCGACAGAGTCGAGTTTTTCCCACACTCCGGGAGAATTGATACAGTCATCAGCTTCTTGTTATTGGACTATTTACTCTTATTTTATCTAGTTGGGCTCGTATTATTAGTGGGCTAGCCCAAAGCCCTTTACTTTTAGGGTTGTTTTGTTTTATATATGGGGGTATTGTAAACTTTGGAGGGGATGATGAATGAATGAAAATTGAATCGTAGCTGGTTGCCAACGCGTTCTTCTCCCCTGGCTTCTTCCTCTTCTTTCTTCTTCTTCTTCTGCCCTTCTCCCTGTCTTCTGCTGCTGGATCATCTCAATTGATGCTACATCAATTCCGATATAAAGGAAAACTAGGCATACCCATCACAGACACAGTGTGATCTGATTCTTATTAATCTATTTATTTCATATTATTCATTTCTCTTAGTCTTGCACAAAGGACACATAACTAAGTGGGTAAATCGAGAATACAGAAGCAAAAAAAATTCAATTGGAGAAAAACTAAATTCATCGACAGGATGGATTTCATTATCAAGAAACTCAATCTTCATATCAATTTAATGTTGAACACTTCGCACCATAACTATTTGTAGATAACTTGTGAAAACAAAATAAAATTTTGTTGTAGAAAATGAATTTAATCTTAATTTCTGAAGTATCTATATGTACACAGAAATCAGAAGTTACCATTTTCCTAGAAGGATAGTTAAAAGACACGTTCACAAATTCAATGTCTCCCTTCAGCCTCTGTAACTTTAAACCTTTACACGGAAAAATTCATCATTAGTTATGATCCTCAATATTGTCTAAAGAGAAAAATTATTATTCTGGTTTTTTTTCTTAGAATAGAAATGTTTAGCATCTTAAATAATTAAAAAATGTGAACTTGTAAATCAAACTACATCAAGCAAATAGAAAACAGAAAGAAAGAGGATATTGCCTTTCGACAAGAATTGATCGCTGGGTGAGATATTCATCAACTGGAAGACTTTTTCACAGGCTCCAATAGACTGAAGTAAGGACGACATACTGTCTTGCAACCTCCAAGCGGCATAAATGAGCCACTCGCAGTAGAAAACGTACTTCATAAGTTGCTCTGCTGACACGTGACCACTAAAAATAGACATTCCTCCTAAAAAGACAGCGAAAACCTGTGACATGTAATTTGAAATAAGAGTATTGAATTTCTTACCTATTTCAGAAAATTTTCTTGCATGACATCATACCATCTAGCAAATGCAAATAAATTCATCCACAGAAGTTAGGCTTCAAAGCCACGGTAAGAGCATAACCTGTGTCATTCGGTACAAAGCACTGAAGCTGAGGTTCCACAATCCATAAGCTATACTTTCCCGCATGCTTATAGAAGCTAACCTTTCGAGCCCTTGCATGAATCTAAAATCAAATATGACACACAGTAAGTCTGCCTGACCATTGATCATTATAAATTGACATGGATAGGCTGTTTCCAGAGTTTGGCTTCTGCTTCTATAAATGTTTATGGAGACATGGACATGAAGCGAAAATATTTGAAAAGATTATTGAGACCTTTGAAGTTCTTCTGTTTCTGTTCCGTAAGCACGGACTGTCCTGATCAAAGATAGAGTTTCTTGGGCAACCTGATTTTTTGGGGAAAAGGAAATATTAAACCGTATAATAAATAAAGAAAAGTGTGTAAAACATGCAATGAGGATTTCAAGTTTACTGTTTTACGTCATTGGAAGAAGCCGCCCACTTTTGTGAAAGCATTGCTGCTTTCTTCTGGTACCTGTCCAATATAACAGCTTAGATTTTTCCCGGAGGCATAAAATATGTAAATGTACCAAAAAAAAAAAAAGAAGAAGAAAAAAAAAAAGCTCAGTAACGATGGAGAAACAATATCTGCACATACAACTATATATGCATTTATCCACAGTACTACTTTTTGAGATGACAGATTCCTCTATAGTGACTGCATTATTTCTTTATTCTTAGTACTACTAAAGTAGCATTGCTTATACTTTGTATCGGTTCTACTTAACCTAAAGGCTATAGATTCTAAAATTCTAACTTAAGAAAGAAGTTCATTTTAGTTTCATTAACTAAAACTACATCATATGTGAAAAAAATACACTACGGGACCTCATCAATATGTCCCATAAACTCATCAAAAACTAAACCGAAAAGATAAAGACTTACTGGCCATACACAAGAAAAATTGCAGATAAAGCAGAGCATATGACCAGTGATGACAAAGCCAGAGGCCACGACAAAGTCATCAAGTTAATGAATGCACCTGTCCCCTGAAAAAATATTTTGGCTAGAGGTTTAGGCCACGTAAACGAATTTAAATCCAGAAGATGGATTTGCCTTAATTAGCATAGTAACCTGAAGAATATTGCGTAGAATTAGATGTGTATCATTTCCAATGCTACGGGATAATCGCTGACAATCTGTACCAAGCCTGCTAGTCAAATCACCCACTGCTGCTATTTCAAAAAAGGATATATCCTACATCATACGTAATGTAAACACAGAGTATTTTAAATTGAAAATGTACAGGAACATCTGACTAGCATTATTACTTTTATATTACATTTCAAATCCAAGCGTGCATTAGCTGTTGTAAGTCTCAAACCTGAAGAATAAGAGATCTATATAAAGTTTCCCTGAGTCGTTTAACCTGCAAAAAAGACCATCATAAACACCAGGATTTCTAGCGTATCTTGACCAAAAGAGCAGACACGTCAGACATTAACTGCCTGAATAGAAGCAAATATTAATTTATTTTAAGAAAAAGGATTACAGTCTTTGGATGAGACCCAACTAATGGTATTTTAAGTGATAGCAAAAATGTATTATGAAGATTAAAAAGAAAGATGACCATTAAATCAAATAAGTCAACAAAAGCTCCAGAACATCGACATCATAAAGTGACAGCCTGGCTTCTGCCAATTGTGAAGCTAAAACAAATAGATAACTTGTGGCATAAATACCACGGGAGACTGACTGCACTCAAGAAAGTAATGCAGTGAGGCAGGTTAGTTCAGATTCGAAATACCACGTTCTTTGCATGCTGCTCTAAGTGCTGTTCCAAAAGAATGGATAACCAAAGGAAACTTATCTTGGGCTGTTTGGTACGGCTCAAAATCGGATTAAAATTGAAAATATAGTCATTATAGGGTCTCACTCGTCTAATAAAAGTCAACAATAAAAGCTAGTTTTTTAATTTTAATCCAATTTTAATCTCTACCAAACGCCCCTCCTTAATTCTGATGGATGTTTTCATCTTTAAATCGACCATATTAATGCACATAGAGCGTCACAGTCTCCAGTTACATAAATTTATGAAACCAAAAATTTAATTTTAGATCACTGTCTTCGTTACTTTTGGGCACAAATTCTCCATTGTTCTCTTGGTTTGGCCAACAATATTTGTGCACGTTTTGTTTAATATGCAATGGTTAAATGCAAGTGTGTAAAACTTGTATAAAACATACAGTTGGGTACTGCTAATCCTATTCAACTTACTTTCATAAACTCAAATGCCCAATGTTAAGATATCAGGCTGCCAATTGAAATAAATCATAAACTATGAAGACTCACCAAGATTGTATTTGCCAATGCAAAGCATCCACTTCGCAGACCACTGCAATTCAGACAAGTTAATCAATTTTATATTGCAGCATCATTACCCAAATGCAGCTTGTCAGAAACTGATATCCATGACTGAAAAAGCGTAATTATTTTTTAGACCGAGCTCTAACAAGTTTAAATCATAAAACTAGAAAGCAGAATGCATTAGATTCAATCATTAGTTAACTTATGCATATGCATGATGCATTAAACTGTTCATTAGAAGGGGGCTGGATTTGCCTGCATGTCAAGTGGCACACAAGTCAAAACGAATGCCAACTTAATGAATTACACAAGTATTGCAGTTTGCACTACACTTTCATAATTTGACCAAATTTGGCAGAAAATACAGAATTTTAGGATTTTTTTTTCCTTGGGGTTGGGGAGGGATATAAAATAACCTGCATATCCCAGAGGTGAAACACAGGAGAACTAGAAGCCAGGCGTTTTGACCAAAAACCATGGTTTTACCACTTTGCGCAGAGAAGATGGCTCCCGTCAATATACTTGGAATTGAGATCTCCGAAAGCTAAAAAACGTATCATGAATATTAGAAACTAGAATAATCTGATAGAAAACAAAAATTAACTCAACGTGTGAACGGAAAGAAGGCAAGAATATAATCTTGAGAAAGTGAAGGACTTGTCACATCATCAATCGCAATTATTCATAAGCCATATACTTGACCATTGCACCTCAAAAGAAATTAAATGATTCGAAATAAGTACATCAGAAGTTCAGCTTCGAGATACCATAAACGCAATTCAATTCTTTTAAACTTAACTGCTCCTTTGAGAAAAATCGATGGCTCCAAATCAGCTCAACAACATATTAACATAGTTTATTAAAATTATCAATAGAAGAATTGAATTACTAAAAGAGCAGACCAACCGCTGCAACAGTTAGGGCACCAAATGCTGTGTACAAAACCCATTGTTGGTCAGCTACCAATGCCCACATTTTGCTAAGGGCATTCAAAACGGTCACTGGCTTTGCCCCATCTATTAGCGGCTCAGAATCACACAAATCCCACCAATTTCCACCCGGAACAAAATCCCTCCATCTCTTGAAAATATGAAATATTTCATCACATACCTTTTGATTTTTCTTACATGCATTCGAAACCGAAACACTTGTTTCCTGATTTATTGTACTGGAGTGGTAAAAATCAAATCTACTGCGTGTAATTGAATACGGGAATTGGAGTTTGGTGTTGATATACAGATGTGAAATTTTCCGCCATTTGAAGCTGGGTTGAGGATGGAAGATTGTCGGAAGACTGGACATGGATAGGTGAACAATTTCGACTTGCTAGAGGGTTTATCCGGGGTACTTTTAAGTTTTAAGTTTACCTCGTCAACCTTCAATTTTTAACTCTACCCTTTTTTTTTATTTGATTCCCCACAATAGCCTTTCACGTCTTATAAGAAAAAACTACCCTTAAAATAAAATACAATTACAAATATAT
>CAIGRF010004317.1:47198-60838 GCA_903798235.1 Fraxinus ornus | reverse complement strand
CTCATAGAACATAAATCATGATTCATAAATAAGGATAGTCATAACTCATAAATAAAAAATAACACCAAAACAAAAAAAGAGACAGAAAGTCAGAAAGACTCAAAAGGTAGGGAGTTCTGATTCTTGTGAGTTCTGACCTTCCGAGACTCGCTTCGTCCGATTCGACGACTCGTCGACGTCGTCTTGCACCAGCACGTCAAGCTATAGCAGGAGGTGGAAACGTCACCGCGTCAGCGTGGAACCAGGAACGAACGGTGCAATTGTGGAAATGGACCTCTGTCGTGGGTTTGGAAACGGACCCAATGTGTGTGTGTGTGTGTGTGTGTAATTGCTCATTGGGCCTGGTCAATTAAAAAACAAAGGCCCAAATAAAAAAATTTCAGCCAAAACAAAAGGCCGAACTAAGAAAAAAAAAGGAAAGAAAGAGAGGAAGCCAAATGCTCGCCGATCTCCTTCTTCCTTCTGTCGGTCACTATTTCGGTGGAGCCCAACAAGCACGGCCGCACCCCCTCGTCGAGTGTTGGGTTCGTCGCTGGCAACAACAAAAAGTTATTATCAATAAATTCAAAATCGCCTATATAATCATCTCTTTGCCAGTTGACAAGGACTGTATCAAGTTAATATGGTAAAAATATAGCCCGTGTTAGGTTATAAGATATCACAACTTTTCAATCATACATTTTATTAACGTTTATCAAAATCTATTAAAATCTAATTTTAATCTATATCAAACAAAGGCATAGTATATAAAACTATGTCTAGATTAAGAAATTTTGTTGACATGATAACTCAACAAACTATGTCTAGATTTTCTTTATCTTCCTCGCCGTTTTATTTATTTATAATTTAGGATAGAGAAAAAGCACATAGACAACAATATTGGTCTGATGTAGAATTCATTGAAGATCGATTTTAAATTTGACTATTTATTCATTAGTCTTTTAACTTGCGTGTAATATAGATTGCACCATAAAAGGCATGTGAGATGTTCTTAGGAGATCAATCCTCCATGTTTGTGTGTGAGAATATAATTTAAATTGAAGAGACAGCTTATAATTACAAGTTATCTAGATGAACTCGTGTGAGAGATGAGATGACAATCCAGCCATCCTTACTTTTTATTTTTGTCCATTTAGAGACATTTTGATTGAGCTTCTGGAGTAAAAGTGCAGACAAGCTTACAATTCCAAAGGTAAATATAACATTAGTGTGCTAGATTTGACATTCTCGTGTTTGATACGTGGAGTATTATTATTATTTTTTCTTTTTCTTTTTTTTATGGATAAAATTGTTGAATTTGTGGTCTAAATTATAATATTATAGGGTAGTATTATGTATTTCTTACATATATTACCTTATCATTTTCTTCCTACAAAAGACAATTTACCCTGTTTGATGGGCAACATTTTTCATGGAACTTGTAAAATGTTTTCCATTTTTCAAGTTTTGCACCGTTTGAAAGTAAAAAATTTCCCACCTACTCCACCCTCGCGCCTACTTTCCAGTTTTTGAAGGAAAAATATTTCTTGTTGTTTTCATTATTTTTTATTTTTTAGGTTCTTTTTTTCTTATTATTTTTTGGGCAATTGGAGAAAATTCAAGATACAATGGTAAAAAAATTTATCACTTTTATTGACAATTTTCATGCAAAACAAAGCTAAACGCGGTATGATATTTTTTTTAATCTTTTTTTTTTGGCAATTGGAACAAATGCTAGACCTAATGGTAAAAAAAATTATCACTTTAATGGATAATTTTCATGAAAAACAAAGTCAAACGGACACCAAACTTTTAAAATTTCTAGATGGAAAATTACACCAATCAAACACAATTAATTATAATTCCTATAAAATAAATTTTAGGCAATTCATAATTCTCAGTAAAACATTTTCCTTCTACCTAAATTCTACATTTGTAATTAAACGGACCCTTAAAGTCAATTTTTTTCCAATGTATCAAGACGTAAGTACAGAAATATATTGTAATTTATTTTTCTTCATTATATTAGTAATCAAAGCACTTGCATTGACAGCGAACTACTGTAAATAGTATTTTTGTTATTTGCTTTTAATTGTCTATTTATGTTATCAATTATTGTTCCTATAATACAACAATGGACGTTTAACCCATAAGATAGTGGACCTGATTACAAATAAAGTTAAAATCTTGTGCGTCGTGTCTAACTTTCGCGGGGACAAAATCCATGATGAAAACCAAGAAAATGGTAAAAAAATAAATAATAAAATACTCTAAGGGTGTGTTTGAACCACATTATTTTGGAAGAATGTATTCTCGAATAGTAGATTGATGAGAATGTATGGTTGAAAAAGAAGGAAAAATCATTAATGTGATGAAAAATATTATTTTATTGAAGAATGTATGGTTGTAAATTAGTAGAAGGAAAATGAAAATTTTAATACGTAGCAAAGGGTTAAAACTTCATTAGGGGTCATCTCTGACATCACTGGATTAAGCTTGTTGAACAAAAATCATTTGAAACAGTAAAATGTGCCCTATAACAATAATCCCCTCGGCCCACCAAAAGAAGAAAAGCACCTAATATGGGGAGACATTAATTATTAGTAGTAGAAAACTGACCATTTATAACAGTGAACTTTCTCAATTGCACGCCCAAAAATCTGCTACTCGATTAACCACACAAACTTTCTCGTTCTCTACAAAGGTATTGGTTATGGATAACGAAGTTCTCATTATACAGAGTCCCACGAGTCAATTTTCTTGTCTAAGCATTGAGTACGTGTACGAGTCCGTAGAAGAGTGAAATGGTCCAAGAGTTCTTTGTGTTTCATTGATGTGCTTACATACTAGCTAGGCTACCTTTTTTCCTTAAAGCTCCATGGACAACTTATCCTATTGAGACCCACTAGCCAACTTTCTCGTCTGTGCATTCGATTCAAGAATGAGTCCTCCTAATCTTAGATAGGTTGTCCAAGCTAGGGTTCATCATGGTTGTTTACATACTAGGCTACCTTTTTTAAAAGCTCCACGGGACCACCCATCTTATCCCCACCCTCCACTCTTAAAACATTTAGCTCGAGTGATAACATTTACATATAAACCTATACGTAGACATAGATATAGTCTCCAAGATACATGCACCACGTTTGGTGCATGGAATTTATATACTGAGTTGATGACTCTTATATATAAGTGGCTGCCCAACATTTTTGAAATCTTGAGGTCTAAGGTTCTGAATTGTGTGTCTTTCATGAAGGAAACACTGAAGTACTTAGCAGGAATCACAGGCCCAAGTGGCTATGGTTCAAAATCAACAGCTGAGCAAGTTACTCGAGATTGCATGGGTTTCATTCCTTCTAATCTCACTGCAATTGTCACTGGTTAGTCTCTTTTCCATTCCATTTACGAAAATAACTTTCAAGCAGACGAGCAATATTGAAAACTCGGTGAAGTGAAAAAAGATTCATCTATAGCCGAGTAAATTTATCGATAATAAGACTTAGTTTGTCATTTGTTATTGTTTTTCACAATCTTGAGCACTCCAAGAATTTCACAAAAGAGTGCTCATGAGGTATCATTCGTTTTGAGAGTGGGGTGTCATCACTCATCATAATTTTGGTTGAACTTTTGTATTTTTGCAAAGAGAAAAGAAGGCTATGATTGATCATAAGAGAACCCTTGAATTATTTCTGTAATGTTTTTGAATATCAGATTGATTTCTTGCTATATAAATCTAATTATATTTTTCTCTAATTTAAAGATTGTACAGCGCTTCTGATTTGGATTATTTTATATGATAATTAAGGCGCGACGTCTGGCATTGGGGCTGAAACCGCAAGAGTGCTGGCGAAGAGGGGCGTGAGAATAATTATTCCGGCGAGGGACTTGAGGAAGGCAGCAAAAGTGAAAGAAAGTTTACTCAAGGAAAACCCGGCAGCAGATATAATCTTGTTAGAGATAGATTTGAGCTCGTTTGCTTCAATTCAGAGATTTTGCTCTGAGTTCTTATCCTTAGGATTGCCCCTACATATTCTCATGTAAGTTTTCTAGTCATCTATTACTAAAGTGGACACACAAGTTTTCAGACACACTATTGGACAACACTGCATATTACAATAGATGGGATCTGTCCAATGTAGTTCAACTAGTCGACTGGACCAAACGTGTATATACAAGAAACTCATGGCAACTATCAAATTTTACATTGCAGAAACAATGCTGGCAAATATTCACAAAAATTGGAGTTCTCTGAAGACAAAATTGAGATCACTTTTGCCACAAATTACTTGGGTATTCTTCTTCTCATTATTTTTGTTGCATCACTTTTTCAAGGTCAGTTTTTGAATGACCCAATTGAAAGGTACAACTACTGTAAACAAAATTAATCCCAGAAAACATTCATGTAGAAGTTCTTAAAACTTAATTTCTAAAAAAGTTGAGATTTAATCCATAAAAAAGTAGGTTTTGTTAATGAAAAAGTAACATTAAGAATTATGTTTGATAAAATAAGTAACTCAAAAATAAATTTGTAGTGTTTTTGTTTGGGCAGGACATTTTCTGTTAACAGAAATGTTGTTGGACAAAATGGTGGAGACAGCAGCAGAAACAGGCATCCAAGGAAGAATAGTGAATGTTTCTTCAGTGATTCACAGCTGGGTGAAAAGAAACAATTTTTGCTTCTGCAAAATGCTCAGTCCCAAAAGGTGAAAAAATTAAATAAAATTCTCTCAATATTTACTTTCAAAATCTAGAAAATAAGTAAATAACAATCCAGCTATAACAAAAAGAGATGCGGTCTAAAATTATAAATTTCAAAATATTATGCTTCATAATGCTGTTGAACAAGAAAGCAGATGCAACACGAGAAATAAATGGACATTCTTCGTAAACAAGTTTGAGATTCTACGGTGTTTAATGATATGGTCTATCTATCACAAGTGGTGCTTAGTATCAGTGACAGTGAAGCGAGCGTCCCATTGTCCAAAAAACTTTATTATACTGTGACAGCAGTCACACTGAC
Source organism: Fraxinus ornus (assembly GCA_903798235.1). Classification (NCBI taxonomy): domain Eukaryota; kingdom Viridiplantae; phylum Streptophyta; class Magnoliopsida; order Lamiales; family Oleaceae; genus Fraxinus; species Fraxinus ornus. Next base: position 55,839 of record CAIGRF010004317.1, on the reverse strand, counting down.
ACGTCGATTGGTGTTAAGCAATACTTGTTCTAAAATAGCATTACTCTTATCAGTTCATGCTTATTCTTGCAGTTATAACGGCACTCGAGCCTATGCCCAATCAAAACTAGCCAACATATTGCATGCCAAGGAATTGTCAAGACTGCTCAAGGTTTTTACATAAAATTAATTTTTTTTTCACCCTTAAATAATTCTATCTACATACAAGCAGACAAAAAGAATTAATGAAACATCCCTTTCAAAGTCACAAATTTGTCTGAATCTATCTATGAAGCAAAACAAGAAAAAGAAACTTTTTTTATTTTTTTATTTTTTATTTTTGGTCTCATCATGATATTTATGGGAATCTAACAGGGAAGAAAAGCAAATGTAACTATCAACGCAGTGCACCCAGGAATTGTAAAGACTGGAATTATCAGAGAATACAAAGGTTTTATCACAGGCATGCATTACCTTTAGAAGCTACTTTCGATCCTTTTGTTTTGCTTTTTAGCATGTTTCGCAATCCAGCAGGCAAATTTATCTAAATCCACTGCTTTATTTGCAACTTTCAGATTCTTTGTTTTTTATGGCATCCAAATTGCTGAAATCAATATCACAGGTTTGTCGCTGCATACTTGTCTTTAATCTATGTCGATAAAGATTCATTTAACAGATAAAACATATGTTTGGCTGTGCTTAAAAGTAAGTTAAACTTATCAATTATTTATTTGTCAAACATGATTGTTTAAAATTATTATATTGTTACTAGAAAAATAAGCCCAACTTATTAGAAAATAAGTTTTAAGCTCATGCAAACAAGATCAAACCATCTTTAAGTGACCTATTAAAGCGTCTCCAATGCTTCCATAGATTACTTTAAAAAAAAATTGCCACATAAATCAAAATAGACAATATTTCAAAAAATTCCCCACAAATGCAATATGACAACAATCATGCTACAGATACATCTTGTTTTACTTCATTTTTCACATTTTTGATAGTTTTAAAAAACAACACACTTTTTTGTCCAATACTTTTTGAATTTGCACGCAATGTACACCAAGATGTAGACTATGGAATGTACACATAGCATAATTCTCTGCCAAGGGCTTTGTCAAGATAATGTGGGAAAAAAAAACCTTCATCTAGATTCAAAACCTCTATTGGACTTGCTGACTTGGCAAAACTTATATCTTTCATGCAAATTTATGTTTCCTATGTAAACTTTTTGATGTGATTTTGTTTTTATTTTAAGAACCCATTGAAGATCAATTTTAGACTTGAGTGTCTTCATTACTCTTTCAACTTGCATGTTACCTCGACAACAATCCACGTAATGCATTAGAGATGCTTTTAGTCCCTTTCACTTCAAAATTGTACAATTAACATATAATTCTATACCAACCAAGGATAACAGTACACATTCTCATAGTGTAATCATGTTGGTAAAATTAAGCGTACTGTTACTCTGTTGTAGAAAGGATATAAAACTTCCCTCTTGACATCTTTCATAAATAATGCAGACTCCCAAATCACCCTCCACAATCAAGATCTGCAATCCCTATTCTCGCATTAAGAATTTTGAATTTTTGCTATTAATATTCATAATGCAGGCATCTTAGCCTTTAGGACACAATAGGGATAAGATGTGCAACCTCTAGAAACTATGAGGGTGAAAAATTACATTTACCTCGTCTCTTCTAAATTCTTCCTGATATCTGACATGCAATTTGCAGGGTGCAGCAACCACATGTTACACTGCATTAAGCCCACAGATGGCCGGGGTGAGCGGCAAGTACTTTGCAGACTGTAATGAGAGTCGCTGCTCAGCACTAGCAAACAGTGAAATTGAAGCATACAAGCTACGGAAGAGGACAAAAGCTTTAATACACAGGCGATTGCTACAGCCAGCAAGCTAAAATTTTAGATTCTTCTTTACAAATAAAACTCGGTAGTTTTCAACATGTAACCAGCCACATAAATGTATATCCAAGGCAGACGACAACCACATAAGTAGTATACTATTAGCTTTAGACGATCCAAAGTTTCATGACAGCAAGAACACTATCCATACAGAATAATGCCAATTTCACATAAAGACATTTCTGCTTCTTTCAAGATGCAGAAACCTAAAAGGCGCCATAAGAATTTGATGCATTAGCAGCCATTACTCTTTCGTTCAGTGTCCACTGGCAGGTGGTATCCATTTTGTAAAACATCAAAACGCGTGATACCGCCAAATATGCAAATATAAATTGCAACTTAATATCAATTTGATTTAAAGAATATGCACTGCTAAGCTTGAATTAGGCATCATTTATACATGCTGAAGAACAACAACACCGTGTTTTGCTAAGAATAAAATCAAACCATTTTATAAAATTAATGCAGTATAGTACAGGGCAATCATTTACCACAAGAAAACATGTGATACATCAGCAATAGTAACTAATGAGGCCACTGCACTCAGTTTAGCGTGCTGCTTAACCACTACGGTTAACATTACATAAGCAAAATAAGATCTTTGCTTCACTCCATTGATGCTTAAATGGTGAAGCAAGCAGGCACGGCATGTGATGAGTGGTTCTTCAGATTTAAGATCATCCTCATTTTCTAACCTGCAAATTTTTCAATCTTCAGTTATATACTAATTCAGTGTGGAAAAAGGCAAACAAATCTACATCTGTAAAGGTCTTTGTGTTGTACAAGTTTTGTGCACGGTTAACTTATCCTCTCTGTTTTGCTATTCAAATATGCGTGGCTCATAAAGATTTAATTCAGACATAAGCTGAGTAGGATAAAGGAGTAAGGTTGCAGCAGGTTAACAACCAACATAACATTTTATCACATCTTAGAAATGAGATGTATTTAGACCTAAAGAGACTCATGTTCATAATAGAAAAAGATAGAAAAGAGAAGCGTTCTTTTTATCTTCTTTAAGAAAACAAGAAACAGCTTACCAAAAAAAAAATATATATATATATATATATATTCATATTTGTATATCTTGCAGGATGCAACTATGTCCTAAATTTTCAGATACCAATTACGTCTCAAATAGATATTTTAGCTGTTAAGAATGTATCGTTTCAGCATATCCAGATGTCACCTTTAAACGTGAGGAGCGACGAACGGACGAAGCAGATCCAGGAGACAGAATTGCTTGTACTTTGCCAACCTTTCTGGAGATGTGGTTAGATTCACCTCGTTGAATCTCCTTTTCCTTGACCACAGATTCACCTCTATGATCAGTTGAAACTGAAGCTACTGGGGCTGATGGAGAGATCATCGAAGAATCTTGATCAAGAGATGTAATTTGATTAGAGGTTCCTGTATATTCATTATACTCTGCTTAGAAACCTCGTGATCAACGTAAAGAAAAAGAAGTCAAAAAATCATTTTCTTTTACATAATTTGCAACAGAACAAGAAACAAGCAATAGGAATATGGACCTTTTTCTTTCTCCACAAGTTTTTACCAATCACAAGAATATTAAAAAGGAGAGAGCAAGATACAACGTCATACCATGTGCTGCAACTTCTTGGAATTTCTCTCTCATGGTTCTGACAAATTTGAACAGTCCGTTGCTTTTATTCAGCTCACAGATCAGCTCTCTTGTGTCATTCAAAGGGGGATCGCATTCGAGCACTGGAGGTCATATAGAAAGAAAATATAGTAAGATTTTTTTTTTTTGTTGGAGATCAGCAAACGAATGAAATGCATATTACTTACATGTGTATATCTCATTCTCATGACGAATGACAAAGGAGTACTGCTCATTTGCATTCTTTGGATTAATGTTTGAAAATATGAACTTTACACCTGAGGGAGCAAAAGAGTCAAAACACAAGGAACAGTTACTATTTCCTTTTCTTTTTCTTTTTCTTTTTCTTTTTCTTTTTCTTTTTTCTTTTGGATGAAAGCAGTATTTACAAGCCTTCAACAAGTCCCAGGAATTATTTACCATGACCACATTCGATACGGAATCCAAGGACCCTATTATACCATAAAATGGCCTCTTCTATTTGTTCTTCATGCTCACTGATCTGGTTGCACTTTTCTTCATATGCTGCCAAAGCTTTTCACCAAGACAGAGAAGGAATTTAAAGGTCAGCACTAGATGATGAAGCCATGCAAGTATAAATATTTCATCAATAGCATTGATTTGAAATACTACCATATAACAAACAAATCATTAGATAAATCTTAAGGCAATCCTAGAAAGGAAGAAATTGGATAAATGAAAACACTATCCAGTCATTGGTATCTACCAAACAAGGGATGGAAACAGAAAGTAGAAAGCGAAGGTAAAGAAAGAGAGAATTATTTTAACTGCAATTTACAGCTATACCTTGTTTTCTTAATCTACTAACTTTAACTGAGATTGCTTTAGTATTTTTAGTGTTTTAGTTGGGGAATGAAAAAATGAGTTTGGATGATTATGTACCCCTCCACCTTCACATTATCACTCACTTCCCTTCACCTACTAAACAAGATGACATAGAATCCATTTGTCCCATATTCACCCCAACCAACATGCTCCAATCTTCAGTTCCTTTATTTCTTTCTCGTCACCTCTATTTTCTCATTTCTCCAATAGCCTATCAATCGTCTCAAGGTTAACAACCAATGTAAATAAACAGGCACAGTGCACATTCACATGATCTACCATGTCAATTCCATCCCTCCAAATACTCTTTACCCAAGCTAACATCTCAATTTCACGCTACTCTAAAATATGAACCTAATACAAATTTAAGAGAAGCATGTTGGGAAGTACTTATAATTTATTTATAAATGGATAGAAATGAGTGGTGTATAAATATGTATTACTTGTGGGTCTCTCGAAATATGTGAATAAAAATCCGTTTGAGTGTGTTTATAAACATGAGCCAAACATAGGCTAAGTTTCACAATTGGATATTTAGCTCGTAAGTGCTTATATATAAGAAACTTTGGCATGTGTTGAAGTACTTTCAAATTGTTCTTTCTGTAATGTCTTTACACTCTTCACTCATTTTCATTTTTACTTGTGCTTTCTTTCTGCAATTATCTGCTAAAGTTCCAAATTTTGAGTACGGATCAAAATGAACCATTGGAAATAAACAGCCACAGCCTCAAAGGCAAACATATGAGGAAAGAATTCACCTTCAGACTGTTGAGATATTATATCGGCATATTCAACTTTCTTTGCCCTTTGATTTTCGACAATTGCTTTCAGTTCTTCAATCCTAGCTTTTGTCTCAGATATCGAGTCCCTCATGGCCATTGGGGGGGGGGGGGGGGGGGGGGGGGGGGGGGGGGGGGGGGAGAACATGCTCAATAAGGTTCAAATCTTCAGCAAATAACAAGTACATTCACAGAAATTTAGGGAACTCAAAGAAATAATGTCTGAGGCACCTTAATCTTTTAAGCAACGAGTCCTGTTTAATGATTGGTACAAAGGGTTGTGAATGGAAAAATAACTAAAATAGAAGACAAAACAATGAAAAAGGCAGCAGTTGGCGTTCAAGAAGTATTAAACAGCCCAGAAGAAAAAAATAGGGAGTTCATTCTTTTCTTTTTCTTTTTCTTTTTTTTTCAATTCCATGGTAAGATAACTGTCTTACAAACGCAAAAATCAGAGCCATTAAGTTTCCCTCCAAATTGAAGTCACTTTCCTAAAATACAAGTTTCTGCTCCAGACCTCAAAGTAAATATAAATTTAACATTTCATTGAGGCAAATGACAATCAACATCGAGGGTATTTCATAAATGCTTCATTTTTCATAGATAAAACCATTGTATCCAGTCAACATACACTCATTAAGGTGCTTGGTTCTTCTTCACTCATGGATGGTTCTTAAGATTTGAGCGCTCTAGTTTTAGAAGGTATACTCAGCATTAAATACTAATAAATAAAAAATTAAACTTTATCAAGCAACAAGTCAAATAATCCAACAATCATGTGGGAATGGGGAACAATAACTACATCAAAAAATCTAAGTACGACCTGAAGTATCCATACCGGTTTTCAAGAAACCAAGAAATATATCTTTCATCCCCCAGGAGAAAAATCCGTCTAAAGTTCCTCAACTAAGTAATTTTTTAAAGCCATTAATATTTTATTGACCATACCAAGACTGGTAGCTATCAAACTAGTGTAACAGACAAAAGAACACTAGTAGCATATTAAAACGCAAAGGTCTTTTAGAAGGAAAGGTTCCAGATATGTTGCCAAAAAACCAACAATTGACAGTTATATACATATGCAACTAGAAGGTTATTAGAATTTGTGCACATCAACACACACACACACACACATAGAGACAGAGAGGGGGGAGTACCGGCAAGAGCTTTTACCAAAGCATCCTCAGCTTCTCTTAACTCAGTTTTAAGCTTCCCCAATCTTTCTGAAAAGAGTACAATAACAAAATTAAGGACAAAAATCAAAATTTTTACTCGATCAACAAAATAAGAGAATCCCACAACCCAAAACATTCCTAATATAGATCTGACATCAACTTCTAGCTAATGAAAACACGGTTCTTTACAAATTAAGCAAAAAGTATATAAACCCTAAAGAAGTAAATAATCCCCAATTGCAACAAAAATATAAGTTCAAAAAGTATGATAAAAATTCGCCTTGAAGATGAATGGTTTGTTGGGCGTTGGACTTGACAGAATCGAAAATATTCCGCTCGGAGATAACGGTGGAAACGATCCTTTGCTGCTGAATGGGGATTTCTCTCTCGCATATTAATCGGGTTTCCGCCAATCGAGTCCGCACATTGTTCTCTCCTTCGCTCTGCATTTGCATCTATGTGATAAGTTTGTCTTCTGCGTGCGAGTTTGTGGATCTCTGAAGGGAGGGTTTGAATTGAATGATTAGAGAAAGAATTTGATTAGCCCGCCATTTTATGTTTGCTTTGTTTCAAACAATAGTACTTTTTTTCTTGTTATACATGTTTTCCTAAGGCTAAGCTTGAAAAGTTACAAAGTCTAATGATGCCTTGGATAATTATTTGGCCAAAATAATGTTTTGAATAATAATTTTTAAAAAAATATGGATTAAAAAATTAAGAAAAAAATCAAATTTATGTGCAGAATATTTTATTATGTAAATGTGTGATTAAAAATAAATATGTAGAAAAAAAAAGAATTTTCAAATAATAATTGTGGGTATAATTATATAAGTGCTACTGTATTTGTGGATAATACTTGTTGTTACTATGAAACGTATGGATAAAAATTAATTTAACCAAAAGTGTTTATAAACAGTTGAATTATAGAGAAATAAAGAAGTAGATAATACTTGTGGATCATTCGAAATGTATGAATAAAAGACGATTTGAATGTTTGTAAACATGAGTCAAAAATAAGCATACATGTCGTTCATTCAAATGATTTATAAAAATTCAAATCACTTTATTTCGAGGCACTAACTTTTATTTTTGACTTTATAAGAATTGGCCGTTCAGTTGATCCCCAACTTTTACTTTTGACTTTATGACAAAAATCAATATCAAAGAATGAAGACGAATGGGTGCAAAATGGAGTTCGATGTTGCTGGCACTCGTGTTGGACAAACGGGAAAGAAAAATAAACTCTTCTGAAAAAAAAAAAAAAAAAGTAAAAGCCCTAAAACTCTCAGTAAGTTAAAAGTTTTGGCATACCTTTTGTCATAGTCAATCGAGCTCTTAAAATGGAATGGGTCGTGAAGAAAAAATTGCAATAAATGCAAAGAAAATGCATTTTTCGAGTAAATATACAATTTATGCATTCTTAGAGCTATTTATTCGATCGTAGATAATTAAATCACCCGTGAATACCAGTGAGTAAGAATCGGAAAGAGAAAATCACTCGTTCGATTGACTACTCTATTGAAAATACTGGAATTTGTAGTTAATTAGTGGAACTTCTTAGAAAATATAGAATACAAGTGTTCGAACAATACTGAGGTTCAGGCAACAATACATGCGATAGCTATTTGGTTTGCTTCAAGCTTCAACGAGATCAAACTCAACACAATTGTAGCTGTGTGCACGGGGTATAATCATATCGGTGTCGAGGCCTTAGCACTTCGAGAAGGACTACCCTGCCCAATGAAATGCTGGTCCTAAACTCTCAAAATTTTATTGTTAAAAATTTCTCGTAGCCGTAATTATCATGAATATTGATGAGTTCTGCTGCTTATAGAGTACAATGTACGCTGTATCAAAGCTTCAATGTAGCACCACGCCAGTAGGGAAAATTTCCAAACCATCCGCGTTATAGATGTGAAGAAAAAAGTTTCACACTGTTTGTCCATCTACTACAACACTCATCCTTGTTTTGAACTATCGACCCTAACCACTCGAGTCAAAAAAGAAAAGTACAACAGATCATTACTGAATTCTTCTTGCAAGAGCGAATGAACAATTGATAGTTGTAAGAAATTGAACTTCCTATAAGCCGATTCTCGAGCTCAGATTAAACCACTAAGTCGTCACCACCAAGCAACACCCGAAAACCTCAACCTCTAGCCTCCAAAACCCGGTTGCTCACTGTTTAGCCCACCAAGGACAAGGCGTGAAATGTATGGCAGCCTCAAGAGAAATGCCACAAAGGCTAGAGAAGGAGGATAAACCAAGGTTAGCACAAAGCAAGACCCAAAGGCACAAAGCAATTCTCCACTCAC
>CAIGRF010004306.1:0-16480 GCA_903798235.1 Fraxinus ornus | reverse complement strand
GTGATTTCTAATTGATTCTCTTCAAACCATAATTTGGTGCATTCAAACTTCATCAACAGCGCTACCACTTGGTGGGGTCAATTTTTGACTGGATTCCTAGTATTTATGAGTGGGGCCCCTCTCCAATTATCCTATGTTATTAGGTTACATTTTCTTGCACTATAATCCCCAGTTTTCAGTAATTTCTAGTGTCTATTAGCCATTGAGACGTGCGTTGCACGAATTTTGTATTTGTTGTATTTTTGTTAGTGTAGAAACTGTAGATATTCAAGAAAAAAGTAGTTTAAGATTTATTGAATTATTTAAGAGTCTTGGGAGCATTTTATTGACTCGCTAATACTCCATCCAACATACCGTACCGGATATGCAACATAGTGTATATGCAACTTATCGGAAAAGTTTTTTAATAAATTTAATTTACTATTTAATCAAGTAGAATAAATTTGTCAAATGTACATTGATCATGACTAAATAACTCACAACATAATGCATGATAATATTATTCAAATAATTAAACAAATCAAATACATAATGAAAAATGACGTGTCAAATGTATATCCATCATAACTAAATAATTGACAAAATAACTAATGATAATATTGCTCAAATTGCTCAAATGATAAATAAATTAAATACATATTGAAAAACAAAAAGTAGTGTATTATTGAAATAACTAAATGTATATTGAAAAACGAAAAGTAGTATATTATTAAAATTATTGAATTATAATAAATATAGAATCATTCAAAAAATAATTCTCTATTCCTGGTAAGTTTAACAAATACCGTATTTACAATATATACCGGATATGCAACTTACCATATTTACAAATTACCGGATATGCAACTAACATGCCGTATCAGATATGCAACATACTGTATATGCAACTCAGCAAAAAAGTTTTTTTAATGAATTTAATTTACTATTTAATTAAGTAGAATGAATTTGTCAAATGTACATTGATTATAACTATATAATTGACATCATAATTCATGATAATATTATTCAAATAATTAAATAAATCAAATACATATTAAAAATGACGTGTAAAATATACATTCACCATAACTAAATAATTTACAAAATAACTAATGATAATATTGCTCAAATGATTAATAAATTAAATAAATATTGGAAAACAAAAAGTAATGTATTATTTAAATAATTAAATGTATATTGAGAAATAAAAAGTAAGATATTATTGAAATTATTGAATTACAATAAAGATAGAATCGTTCAAAAAATAATTCTTCACATACCGTATATCCAACATACTGAATATGCAACTAACATACTGGATATGCAAATAACATGTAACATACCGTATATGCAACATACTGTATATGCAACATACCTGATATGCAATTAACATACCGGATTAAACTGGAGGACTTAATAAATAAATATTAGAAAAATGAACAGTAATATCTCATTGGTTACTATTGCATCTACAGTACCAAGAAAGTGTCTTTTTTATTATAGTTAGATATGTCGGTCCTTCTAGTCCCCCCAATCCCTCCCCACCCCTTTGGTTATCTATCTTTGTTTTTGAGAAGCCTTAATATTTGAATGCACGTATTTAATTTATTCGGAGCGACCCTTCTATTACAGAGCTATCGAGGAACAACAAATATTTCATTTCTCCCATAAACTTTTGCCTAGAACTAAAACAGTTCCTTGTCTTGATTCTTGAAGTTCAATGAATTATGACTATCTTTTAGGAGTGTAAATTTTTTCTGGCGTCATTTTTTGTGCATTTGGATTATTTATTCCCCTTTATTTAGGTGCCCCATAAGTCAAGGTTTCATGCCTAGTTACATCATCGCTAATACGATCAATCGCCAAACCCAACTAATCAAACCTATGATGTATAGCTTGCATGCTATCCATAAATTCCGCATAAAACCCCTTCGGCACCGCTTCTTCCTCACTTTTACTCATGTCTTCGCTTTCTTTTTTTGGCAAATACAAATAACTAACTAACTAACAGAAATTAAATGAAAATGAGTAACTAAATGAAAATATCTTACCTCACGTGTTTGCACTCGTGTATCACTCGAATTTGACTTTTACCCGATATTGAGCTCACGACTCTTGCCTTTTACCGCTCGTCCTCCTTTCTCAATGGCTCGAGAAATAATCGACATCAATCAAATGGAACACAATTTCCATAGCGAACACCATCACAATGCACAAGTTTTCGGATAATCAACAAAATTTGCACGGATTGAGGTAATGGACTCATTTTTCAAGAAAAGAAAACAAAATGACTCAAATTTTTTTTTTGTTCTGTTTTGCCTCTAAATGTTCACGAGATGTAGAGAATCTTTTGTTTGTCTCTTCTCTTTTTTTATTTTTTTTTTCTCTTTTTCTTTTCGACGCTCTTTTTTATCTCTTTTTTTTTTAAAACGAAACTCAATAAACAACTAAATAATTAATCTATTGGCAATTAAATGACACAATTATATGGAAATAATGACTCAAAATTAAGAACAATAAGACTGAATATTTTTTTTACTCAAACAAAAGTTAATCAATAAAAATTAAAAGGATAGATGACCTGAATTCTAGAGACAAGCTCTGATACCAACTGATATGAACACAACCAAGAATCGATCTTGAAAACCCACGAACAAGATGGCACAAACCCAAGAAAGCTAGAAATCACGTCGCGTAAAGTTCAACCTGACCCGTTGTCCGACCCGTATCAAGAACCGAGATTACACGTAAGAAATCTGACCCGTTGATTACCCGGAACAAGAACCGTGAAATAGAAATGCCACAAAAGGATTGCGAGACCTTTTGATAAGTTCAAGTTAAAACTTTAAGCCACCAAAAACATGGAGGAATAAAACTCTCAAATAATTGAATTCTCTCAAAACAATTGTCGAAAGTCTTCTCTCAATGAATAATAAGAAACTATTTATATGAAAACCTTAAAATGCACGAAATAAGTCTAAAATATGCTAAAAGATGTGAAAAATCTAGAGTTTTAGGGAAATGAGGAAACTGTCAAAAATCAGAATAATGCATCTCAAATTATAGCCATGTGGCCGCATGGTGTATTCCCATGCGGTTGCATAGGTGATCCAAATTGCCCCCTTCAGCTTTCGATGAATAGCCATGCGGTCACATGGATTGTAGAACCATGCGGCCGCATGGTTCTTCAGTTTGCCTCCACGCTTCATCTCTTGGTTCCGATGCGTTTAAGCTCGTTTCGACCCTCGCCCCAGCATGGAACTTGATCGTAAGCTGGTTAACTTCAATATTTTGTACTTCGTTGCCCAACTAAATGATTGCATGACATCTTCGCCTCGATTCGATCTCAAACTCGTCTGCATCTTCGTCTCAATGCTCATCGAACCTTCGTCCGCTTGATGTCTTTTTCGTGTTACATTAAAAAGTCCATGCTTTATCTGAATAACTATCATTGTAGAATTCATCGTTGATTCAATTAGACTTCTTCAAGTTACTTTTGGAACAAGTCCTCAAAAATGCAAAGATTTCCAAGAAAATTGAGGTTTGTGGAAAAAAGCATTTATTTCTGCTATAAACTTATTGTCATTCAGTGATTTGGGATGTCTAAACGATCTCAAAGAGGAAGCCAAATCAGCCTAATTCATATTCATTATCAAGAAATGTTTATGCCATATGGTAGAGAGAATTTCACGAGATTTAGAGACTCAACAACTTTGTTCTACACATGAAAAATCACATAAACTTCTGTTAGAAATAGTTCATCTTCTTCATGAATATTATACCAAGAATTCGAAAAATCAGCAAGATACACTTATTATTTCTACAAATTTACAACTCAAAATATTCACTGGTATCAAAGTATCAATCGTTTTGGGCTCAAAATCACTATAAAATTTTGTACAAAAGAAAAGCCTCAAACCCTACCCCTCAAAGAATGAGTAGCAGCTACTTCGATGGACCAAAATGATACCACACAGATATCAACCCTTTCCTTCACTGTAAGAATCACTTAGACTCAATATTCACAAAGAATTACCCTAAAACTAGATGTTTTGAGATAACACAATGAAAACGAAAGGAACCAGAGAAACCCAAAGAGAATACAGAGAGTTCTACAAGACATGAATGAAAAATCACATATTACGATAACCACTCAAGGCCCTTTTATATTCATGCCCATCACCATTGGTATCAATAAGTGATCAACGGTCCGAGCAGCACATTTGTCTCCTTATTTTGGGCTCAGGTTATGGGCTACTTCATTTTAAGTTATCAGGCAATGGAAAAGCAGCAATGTTAGAATTTGGGCGTGACTCGAATTTTTTGTTGAAGATAATTAAGAGTTCTAATTAGAGAGCAAAAGAATTTTATTTGGAATGCTATTGTGAAGTCCTATTAAAGTTTACTTGGCGAATTCTAATAAAAGTTCTACTTGGAAGGCCATTGAGAGTAGGAATTTGTGTTGGACTTAGAGAAATATTTGGAATGAAGAAAAACACATTTGGAAGGTTTTTGGACGGAGATGGTGTGCCTATGCATTGGGCTGCAGCGCTTTACACAAAATTGGCAAAAAAGTTGGTGCTGCCCTACCTATTTCATCCCTGCACGATTTTTTCTGTTCTACTTCATTTTGGACTCCGTTTTTGACATCTACTTCAACTACAACTCTACTATGAGGATTTGGACGTCATCTGTTTATTCCATATATATATATGGCTTTTCATTATGATTTAGTAAAAAAAAACTAGAAACATTGTAAACACATAATATTTGTATTATTTCTCCCTATTATAATGAAATCTACATTCTCTGCAAATCACTTTATTCTTGTGTTCTTGTGATATTTACTTCATATTGTGACTTAACCTATTATTTTCTCCAACAAAGTGGTATTGGATTAATCTGGTATCATCTCTGCTTCTCACGACAAACTGGTATCAGAGTCTTTAGTGTTAAAATTCTTGGGAATATCGAGGTTTTAATCAAGTTAATACCTCAACTTGATCTTTCATGATGGCAACAATGAAGTATAATATTCTGTTATTGGATCGCAATGCAAAATTCTCTTTATGGAAGGTAAAGATACGAGCAGTACTTACTCAGATGGATTTGGACGACGCGTTGTTGGGATTTGGCAAGATGCCCACAACTTGGACTATAGAGGAGAAACAACAGAGGGATCGAAAGTTCCTATCTCAAATACATCTTCATCTTTCAAATAATATTTTTCAAGACGTTTTGATAGAGAAGTGAGTCGCTGCATTATTGTTAAAATTGGATCATAATGCAATTATGCATGACGAAGAGTCTTACTAGCAAATGACATCTGAAAAAACTTCTATATTCTATCGTATGGAAGAATGTACATTTCTTGAAGATCATTTAACTAATTTTAAAGCAATCGTCGCTAATTTGGAGACCTTGGAGGTCAAATATGATGAATAGGACTTGGGATTGATTTTGTTGTGTTCATTGCCCGCCTCATATTTGTCTTTTAGAGATACGATACTATATAGTGCGGTACTCTCACCATCGAAGAATGATGCTTTATATTCGAAGGAGAAGATGAAGTTTCTTGTAGCATCTGGGGATCATAGATATGGTCTCATTTTTCATGGTGGTTGTTCGAGGGGCAAGTGAAATTTAACTTCGAATTTTGTAATTATTGCAAAAAAAGGGCACATGGTAAACGATTGTTACAAGTCTCATAATAAATCAAAGTCAACTGCAAATCAACAATCAGATACTTTAGGAAAAGCAAGTATTGCAAAAAATCCTAGCAATGATGGATAGCTTCTACTTATGTCTGATCACAACTCCAAATCTGATGAGGCTTGAATTTTGGATACAGCTTGCACGTTGTATCGCAGAAAATCCTAACAGTGATTGATAGCTTCTACTTATGTCTGATTACAATTCCAAATCTGATTAGGCTTGGATTTTGGATACAGCTTTCACTTTTCATATGTCACCCAATCGGTAATTATTTTCAACATATGAAGAAGTTTTAAAAGGTGTTGTGATGATCGGTAATAACACACATTGTCGGATAATCGGTATTGGTCAGGTCAGAATAAAGATGTTGCAGTGAGACACGTTCTAGATCTGAAAAAATCTTATCTTTTTAAGTACTCTTGATTTAAAATGGTACATGTACGTTGTTAAAGATGGAGTTCTGAAGGTTATAAAATGAACCTATGTTGTACTGATGAGACATAGGAATCCCATTAATATATATTGTAGGGTGATACATAATTTTCAAGTAATCAACATATTTTAAGAACTCGGGCAAATTTAGAGTTGATTTTTGTACCGTTAGAGTTGGGATATTCTTTAAGGATACATCGCAGTTAAATTTTGAAGATATGGGTAAATTCGTCTTGCCACCATTATCGACGATGTCATTGTATTCAACCGCTAGAATAGACCTATTTTGGCTATAAGGTTACACATAGGTATAATTCTACTGATTTTGTTTATGGGTTGAATGCGATTAAGGGTATTGATTCTAGCCAAGATTCTTCTTCAGTTGTGATTTTGCCACATGGCTTGTTTAAGTCTTGTTTGGTGGTTATTAGATAACTTTTGCCCTTAGTTAAGGTAGCAAAGATGGAGAATACTTTCAGTTGGGATTGTTGATGGAAAGATTCATTTTTGTTTCTCATTGAAGAGTTTAAATTTATTCATTTTAGTGGAATTTGTTTCCAGATGGAGAATTTCTGAAGTTTTGTTTATTGCAGTGAAATTTGTGTCAATGTGGAGATTGTTAGAATTTGAGTGTGAGCCGAATTCTTTGTTGAAGATACTTGAGAATTTCAATTAAAGTACACATTAAGAAGAATTCTATTTCGAATGCTATGGTGAAATTCTATTCAAGTTTACTTGGCGAATTCTGATAGAAGTTCTACTTGGAAGCCCATTAGGAGTAGAAATTTGTGTTGGATTTGAAGAGGACTTTGGAATGAAAAAAAAAACATCTTTGGAAGTTTTTGGACGGAGACGGGGCACCCAGGCGATGCCTAAGTGCCGCCCATGCAAAACTGGGCAAAAGAGCTGCGCAACAACGCGAGCCCCATGGCGCCGATAGTGGCATTGCAGCACCCAGAGAGTGGCGCCGCCCTACTTGTTTCAATACTGCGCGATTTTTTCTGTTCTACTTTTTTTTGGACTTTATTTTTCTGTATTCTACTTCAACTATAACTCTTCTATGAGGGTTGGGACGTCCATTATTTGTTCATTGTCTATAGATGTCTCTTCATTATGATTCAATAAGAAGTTAGAAATATTGTAAATACATAATTTTTGTAATTTTTCTCCATATTATAATAATATCTCCATTCTATGCAAAATTACTTTATTCTTGTGTTATTGTGATCTTTAATTTATATTGTAGCTTAATCTTTTATTTTCTCCAATAAAGTGGTATTGGATTAATATGGTATTATCTACGCATTTCACAACAAGCAGTTCGGGTCAAGCCCAAGTTTCATCATTGCCCTAATGGACTGGATCAATTTGGCATCACGCCCAATAGATCTCCATGTTGATGCCAATGATTAAAAAAAAAACCACTTTAGAAAACTAAGTATCGAAAGGGAATCACAGTTCTACAATGATCACCAGTATCAGGTTGTCTGTACCTGCAGTATTATACAAATTACCAAATATCAATTCTTAGCATTTGTAAACAAGATCTAGACTTTTTAAGAGGAAGTACATTCGTCTGCATGTTAGTAGGATTGAATTAGGTAAGGTTTTCTCAAGTAATACAGATTCCTTTTGAATTATATTTATAATGAAGTGCATCCTAGCATCTAAATGTTTAGTTCTTTCATGAAAAATAGGGGTTTTGCATAAATGGACGACACTTTGACTGTCAGAATAAACTACAACAGGATTAGCAAGTTCATTTAACTCACACTAAAAACTTTTAAGCCATAAAGATTCTTTAATGGTTTAGTAGTAGCTACATATTCTGCTTATGTGGTAGATAAGGCAACAATAGACTGCAATTGTGATTTCCAACTTATACAAGTATCACACAAAGTAAACATATAAGCTATTGTTGATTTTCTATTATCCATATCACCAGCATAGTCAGTATCTACATACTCTTTTAAAATAACTCCCTTTTTATAGGATTTAAAACAAAAACCTAAGTCATAAGATCCTTTTAGGTACCTTAATAACCACTTTAAGACAGTCCAATTTCCTAGGCTAGGATTGGCCAAAAACATGCTCAAAGTACTTATAGCATGGGCAACATCAAGTTTGGTACATACCATGGTATACATGCCTACAACATTTACGTATGGAATCTTTTACATATATTTAATATCAGATTCATCATGAGAACAATGATCTTTGCTTAGTTTAAAATGATATGCAAGAAGCAAAGTAACTAACTTGGATTCATGCATGGCAAATTTAGATAACACCTTTTTCACATAGTAGGGTTGAGGTAAGATAAGAGTCTGTTGAGACCTATTTCTCTTAATGTTCAAGCCTAAAATTCTTCTAGCATGACCTAAGTCTTTGATTTTAAATTCAGCACTTAAAGATCTTTTAATGTCATTAATATCAATAATATTTTGTCCTATTAACAACTTATCATCCATATACAAAAGCAGATAAACAATCATAGAGTTACTATCATTTCTTTTAAAGAAAAGAAAATGATCAAAAGAACTTAATGTTCTCATTAAGCCAACGATGACACAAAGTTATCGAATCTCTTGTACCATTGGCTAGGTAATTACTTTAGCCAATATAAAGATATTTTCAAAAGATGGACATATTTAGGCCTTTTATTATCAATGAAGTCCCGTGGTTGACTCATATAGATTGTTTTATCTAAGTCACCATGTAAGAAGACAGTTTTAACATTCATTTGTTCAAGTTCTAAGTCATATTGAACAATCAAAGCAAGCATGACTCTTATGGTAGTATATTTAACAACAAGTCAAAAAATTTCATTGTAATCAATTATATGATTTTGAGTAAATCCCTTTGCCACTAATTTAGCTTTAAATTTGAGAGGTTGTTTAGGAGAATTTATCTCTTTATTACTATAAATCCACTTACAGTCCATCAAAGACTTATTTTCAGGGTTAAGAACCAACTTCTAAGTATTATTCTTCGAAAGGGACTTCATTTCTTCTTCCATAGCAAGCTGTAAATCTTTAGAGAGTTGACAACTCACAGCATCTTCATAAGATTTAGGCTCTTTAAAAGCTAAATATTGATATGATAGGACAGCAAAGGATAAGTAATCTCTCATCCTAGTAGTTTCTCTTATTTCTCTTCTAGTCCGATCCCCCGCTAACTGATAATCACCGAAAGGGTTCTCCTAATCACCACAACCTCTTGAACAATGCATTTACTAATCTTATCAGAATCAGAAACATTCTCAATTTCATCTCCAGATTCATTTCCAACCTGATCCTCATTAATGAGTTCAGGAAAGGACCTAAACTCCACCTACAACTTGGTCATATCAACTTTTTCACTCAAAGGAACACCATCAAGGGCTTTATCAACCAGACAAGGCATATCATTTTCATTATATGTCATTTTTTTACTAATAATCATCTTAAACCCTTTATTCTTTCTAGTCCAAAATCTATACCCTTTCACCCCCATCAGGATATCTCATATATACACATTTCTAGGATCTATGTTCCAGTTTGCCTATACTCTGGTGATAATAGATATCACAGCCAAAGGTTTTCAAATAGGTATAATCATCCAATAATTTAACCATACCTCCTCAGGGGTTTTCCCATCTAACAAACTAGTATGAGTTCTATTCACAATATATACAATTGTCATAACAGCCTCAACACACTTTTGGAACACCTGAACTAATCATCATGCAGGTTGTCATTCATCATCTCAGCAACACTATTTTGCTAAGGGGTGTAAGAAACAATTTTATGCCTGAGGATCCCATCATATTTACAAAGTTGATCAAATTCAACATTGCAAAATTCTAGATCATTATCTGTTCTTAAAACTTTAATTTTTTTACCAACTTGATTTTCAATTGAAGTTTTTCAAGTTTTAAACTTTTCAAAGGTGTCAGATTTCTGTTTCAAAAGAATTATCCAATTTTTTTTTTGAAAAATCATCAATCAAGGATAGAAAGTATCTCTTTCTACTTTGAGTCATGATAGATGATGGGCCCCACGTATTAGAGTGTATATATTCAAGAACAAATGTTGTTTTATGCTTTTCATTATTGAAATGAAGCCTATGTTGTTTACCTAAAGTGCAGTATTCACTTAAAGAAACTTTAGAAACGACGACTTTACCAAATGCCCCCTTCTTACTTAACATGTGCATGCCTTTCTCACTAACATGCGCCAACCTGTCGTGCCATTTTAGAGTAGCATCAATCTCAGCACAAGAAGACTCAATAGTGTGACTTGGAACAACACTAGCTCTAGTGACACATATATTATTTCTTTTGGCAACTTTGAAAATGATGTGAACCCACGTAGCAAAGAACTAAGAAATCCACAATTAGATTGAAATCGAACCCAAAAAAGTGAGAATAATCAAAGTTTTGGATTTGATTCGAAAATAACGAATCAAAATAACCAACAAAACATAAACGGATGTTGACCCTTTTGATTGAAGATTTGAGAATATCACTCGGTTGATTTGAACGCCACAAGAATGATTCTTGATAAGTTCGCAAATTGTCCAACGAAGAACAATGGATTGCAAGCAAATTTGCCTCGCAAAATAATTTATTACAAAATTAAGGTAAGAGTATAATTATATTGCAATTAGGAACTTCATGAAAAAGGAAAAATATCGCCTTGTTTTCGGCCTATGCAACCGCATGGTAGAATCATAAAAGATCGCTAATCGCTATCCTTTCAAGAATATAAGGTCCTCCAAATGCACAGTCCTTTCTTGAACATATCATAAAAGAGAATCTTCTTTCTTGAACGAATCATAAAAGAGAATAAGAAGTTCGCCCTTTTTTTTCCTTAGTGAATTCGAATCAAGTTCTTGATATGTGTATATGAACTTTTGCTTCTTACATATATGAACGAGTTAATCTTTTTAGGAATCCAAACTACAGATTTTCTTTCGTTCTGATGTACCCAACAATTCACAACAACAACAACAATTGTTATACATAAATGATGTGTTCAATAAGCTAAACTCAATAAAGCAGGAAAAAAAATACCAATAAATTGCCACAGCCTCTCTCCCTCGATTTATTCAATTATGCCTAATCTAATGTCTCAAAACATATCCAAGAAATTTTTTAAATTGTAAAGTCTGAACCATCGACACGAGTTTCATTGGAAAATTCTTCTAATTTCATCCATTCCATTGCAATTACACAATCAAACAAACAACAATTTCTTAATCACTTGGCAAATCACAGGAATCAAGATATTCCCATTACTAATCTGCTAACTATCATAACTACCATGTCTACAAAGACAGCTCCAAAGGCATAACCCGCCAATTAAGTCCAAGAGTCCATTGCCAGCAGAAGGAACCACAAAACTGGTGCACACCAAAGTCCAACTATGAGCTTTTTAAGCACGATGACTGAAATCTACACTATCGAAGCTGGAATTACTACATAGATCTAACAAAACAAAGCAACTAGTTTAATTATCAAGCTTCAAATTCTCCAAGTTGTACATCCTTAGCCTTCAAAGGAACATAGTCTCCAAGATAACCTCCAAGATGATCTGATAATGTGGGCTTATCAATTCTCTCATGATGATATGATTTACAGACAAAATATATAATTGTCTGAATCACAAGCCCAAAAAGAAAAAGTACACAAATAAGCACAACAAAAAGTATTCCATACAAAATTCTAGAGGCGGCCCCACCTCCAAATCCAAGAACCACATAATACTCAAATCCCAGCTGAATTCCAAAGAAAATTAGGCTAAGTACGAGAAAAGTTGCAGCAGATATGCCTGTTTTTCCCCTGATCAAACCTTGGCTCTTGGCCATTGCATTTAGCCCATAAAATTCTTCCAAAACTGAAACCACACTTGCCAAATGCCAAATTATACTGATGTAAACAAATCCACTTAGGTATATCACAGCAAGAGAAATTAAAATAATTGGACCCACATATTGTACTGATCCAAACAGAAGAGCCCACAAAATGAATATCAATATAGACACAATATTGTATACAAAAACTATGAGAGAATTCCATATGAATGTAACCATAAGCCTTTTCCAAACCTTTGGGACTACCTTAATCACTTTTTTAAGATTAATTTCATTTGCAGTGTATATGGATGCAATTGTATAAACAACTGCAGAGGTTGAAAGAAGGGCAAGAATTAGAAAGAAAATGAAATACCCAATTTTGAAAAGAAAAAAAACAGTCAATTCAGAGGATAAAATATCTGAAATTTTATCATATGAACGGGTGCCCTTTGGGATTCTATGAAGAATATATTCATGGAACATGATGTCTGAAAAGAGAATATGTGAGATTTGAATATGGCCCAAGTAGATTAAGGAAAGAGGAAGGATCATGGCTATTGTTATTTGGGTGAAAATCTTGATCCATGATGAAATTATGATGAATGATTCTTTGAAGATGTCCAAGAACCCAAGAAACTGAAATTCCCCTTCATCTCTGTCCATCATTTTGCCCTAAACTTTGAAGAGAAAATGGATTTTTAATTTGGTAATGGCGGTAGAAGGGGGCAATGAATACATATAGAAGATGAAGGGCAGATAAATCTTATGGGAGGAAGACATTGACTTGTTGAACCTTGCCATTTGGTCTTGAATTAAGTAGGTAATAATTTTTTTTTATTATTTTTTTTTTTGTTTTGTGCGCTGGCTTTTTAAGCCCACCCAAATATGCTTATACAATTTTGCATTTACATGATATTTGAATATTTTAAGAAAATTTTAGAGTGCATTTGATTTGATATTTTCAAATTGTTTTTTCGTTTTCAATTTTGTAAAATACCTTAACCATGTTTGATCTTGTATTTTTAAAAATACATTTTCGAAAATAAAGTTAAACTTATAACATAAAATTCAAACAATCTTTTGAACTTTTTAATATTTTTAGTGATAATGCTCGAAGTAAGAGAAATGGTTGTTTTAATAAAACTTTCTTTAAGTCCCTGTTTGGTATGCATTAAAATTTTCATTTTCATTCTTCTACTCATTTTCAAATTTCAACCACACATTTTTCAATAAAATAATATTTTTCATCAAATTAATAACTTTTCTTTCATTTTCAACCACACATTTTCCATCAATTTACTATTTCAAAATACATTTTTCCAAAATAATGTGGCTCAAACATGAAAATGAGAATTCTTAGAACATAAAATTTAAAATTTTATAAAACTTAATTTTAAAATTAAAAAAATAAAAATTATAAAATATTCAAAAAATAAAATCTTTAAATGAAAATAAAGAAAATTTCTCGATCCTCATTGCTTGTTTGTATTTACTTTTGTTTTAAAAAAAATATTGTAAGATCCACAACTTTAAAAAATATATATCCTACTTTAATAATATATTATTATAAGACTATTCTATTTTACTAAAAAATTAAATTAATGAAATAAAATATCATACAATAATTTCTCAATATTTCAAATTAAATGGGAGGTTTTCAATATTCTGTTTTCAAAAATAATTTTTCATAATGGTAAATCGAACGCATTTTTAACAATCTTAAAATATATCTTCAAAACAGAAAACAGAAAATGAACTGAAAGTTGAAACATAAACCAAACGAGCATTTAAGATTTTGCATATTCGACTTAAAAAAGATGATAGTTTCTTCTAACAAAAGCTTTATTTCTAAAAAGAATGTGCATATTTTTATTTATTTTTAAAAATTTTTTGGAGAATGGTCTACGCATATATGTTAATGTTTTGTCTTTGTTCATACAATCCATTAATTATATGATTGTGCCAAAACCTTTGTTCGAATGGGATTGTAAGTTTTTTTCTTCGAAAAATTGTTGAAATTCCACAAAGGAAGCTTCCTAGATAATCTATAGTTGTTCCTTTTGGACTATAAAGTCAATGTATATGGTTTCGTTAATGGACAAGCCCGCAATATCTTGCTTGGTCAAAATTGGGAATCTCTAGAAGAATGTGTCCTCTCAAGTCTCAATGGCCAAGGTAATCGTAATTAAATATTATTATATAAATATAATTATTTATATTTTTAATAATTATTGACCTAACATAAATAGCGTCTTGGTAATTATTAACACAAAATATCCCTACATCTCTCTTTTTTTTATTTTTTGTTGCATTTTTACCTATATTTACATATTTCATCATCGAAATCATCATGAAGAATATGCCCCTATATTTAAATAAAACAAAACAAAAATAAAAAAATTGCACCATACTCATAATTTTTTTTAAAAAAAAGTACAAACAAATTTCAAATAAATCATTAAAAATAAAAATATAAAAATCGCTTTCTTCCCCCTTCCTCCTCTCCCTCCACCACCAGTATTTCGAGCTTTTGCATTATTCCAAAAATAAATAAGAAAAGTTATGTCAACCTAATCTCTTTTCCAGCTTCCAAAGATATTTTTAAACAAGGGTCGTTTGATTGCAAGAATTGAATTTGGGTAGAAAGAAAACGAATTTCGAGAAATTGAATTGCCTAAAACTTGTTTTATTGGGAATTGTCAATTAATTGTGTTTGATTAGTATACTCCACTTGAAAAATATTGAGATTTTCCATCTTTTGGTGTTTGATAGTTATTTGAAAGAATTTTCCTAAACTTGCAGTAACTGACAACCAATGCAAAGAAAACGAGAGAACCAATGCAAATTGAAAAGTGTAAAGAAAAATAATGTACTTTGCGATAAGAACTGTTTTGGGAATAGAAAATGCGAACAAAATATTTTTCTCCCTTGACAGCTACATATCTTTCACTGGTAGGTGGAATATTGTTTTCCACGTACATAATTGACAAAAGACATCCACACCATATGTTACAAAACACTGCACACTAGTTGTTATGTGTGTGCGTTACAAAAAACATTTAAAGTACTACTTATGTGGATTAAGTTTTCCAAATGGATTACAAGTTAATACATACTACCACCATAAGTCATGTGCATCTATGGTAGTGGAGGCGGATCACGACCAAGCTTGTCAAACACCAAAGCACGCATGTATTTTATATTCGTCAAGTTCATAAATACCTTAGCCAAACCATCGTCGGATCGAAAGGCTTTCGTGACTTTTCATAATGTCGTCCATATCTAGATTCATTGCCTCTAGCTTCTCTATAATCAACTGCCAGTTAACATGATTCAGTGTATCTAGCGTAGCTTGCATTTCCATAGCTTGAGCAATTTTTGTAGATGAATCGGCAATCCTCGATAGGGCGATAGTACTCTCATCTACTGGTTGTGCACGGCGACGCTTGGCTTTGTTGGTCCCTTCTTCAACGGTACACTTACGACCATGAACTGGGCTAGGATCCATCTCCACATTTTCCATATCTACCTCGTTCACACTTTCATCAGTTACTTCATTAAAGAGATAACAATTTATTAGAAGTTTATACATGAATACAATCGAAGTATCGTACTGTAAAATATATTGCATACCATTCATTGGGGAGAAATGGTCAAAGCCAGACACTGCTCGATCTCCGATGGCAGCGTCATTGCCAAAGATAGTCTCCATCTTATCATATCTTAGACAAAGTTTGGTCCTCCACTTCCCAAATTTTGGCTTTCCCTACAAAATAATGTTGTGAGTGTATTGTAACTGTCCCAAAACATCTATTTTTCCAGTAGCTATTAGTAGTAATGTCCAAAATGCGTCCTAATTCGTACCTTAATAAAATCGTCCCAAGCAACGACATCAGCTACAATGCGTCCAGTTTTGGGATACAACTTAAGCTTACCTTCTGGGTCCGAGGAAGATGAGACAGCCAAAGGTAGCGATGAAGAGGCAGGAAATGGGGTTTCGCCTAAACTTGGAAAAGTCTCATCCTCTAAGTGTTTCTTCAGTACATCCTCTAACCATTCGACTTCCCTTTTCTTTATGGCCTAAGATAGGGTATTATCAATTCCAACTCTCTTACTTTCTTTTAGCAATTGCACTTCAGATTTTGCATGCTTTGAAATCAACGACAATTATGTTGTAGAGTCATCGGTCGTGAATCGAGCTTTTCGTGTTTTAACTGGAGGCATGAGCGATAGTGTGGCCTTTGGAATTGAATCTTTGGATTTGAAATCGAGTGTGGTGGTGGAGGAAGATGACGGAGCAAGAAAATGATATTTTTTTAATCTTTTAATAATTTATTTGGAATTCGTTTGCACTCTTTTCAAAAAAAAAAATTAAGAGTACGGTGTAATTAAATTTTTTTATTTTGTTTTGTTTTATTTAAATAGAAGGCTACATTCGGCATTTCACAGTAATATTGAGAAATTAGATGGAAATTGATGAAAATGATGATTTGAAAGGTGTAAATAGGGATGAAAA